>PVJN01015307.1:0-44664 GCA_004026805.1 Lasiurus borealis | reverse complement strand
CAGGAGGCCGAGGGCAGCCTAATGCAGGGTGGCAGCCGTGGCAGCCCGAGATGGCACATCTCTCCTGACTGAGAAAACACCAGAGGTTTCTCTTCTCAACTGGATCTTACGGATAATGCAATTTACGACCACTGAAGTCCCAGCCAATCAAATCCCGCCTCCTCCCAGAAGCCTCCCTGCCCTGCCCTGTCCTGAGCCCTGGGCTCTGGCATCAGGCACAGCTGGGCCCCTTCCTTCGCCATCCCTGACGCCCCTCTGAAAGAAACTCCCAACCTCTCTCAGACTCTGTTTCTTTAGCTGCCGAATGGACAGACAGGACTGCTGGGGCAGACGTGGGGTGACGATGATGGGGTGCTGTGAGGATGGGCACCTTACATGATATAGCACTTCCCTCCTAAGAGCAAGCACGGCTTTCCCGTCCGCTGGCCACTGTCCTCCACACCCAGGCCCGCCCTCACCCAACTTCTCTGAAGCTACAGAGGCACCAGCATCTCCACTCCCCTCCCCCCAAAATCCAGATCTCACCTTCCATTCTCAGAGGACCCACTGCCGAGGGAAAGCAGAGAGAGGCCTGCAGACCCTGGGTGGCCTTGTGGTGCTCACAATGGGTGGGAGTGAGGGTGGGCAAACTTCCCCCTCCCTTGCTCACTTGCTGGCTGCTTCCTGCATCTATTCCCCCTTCTCTCCCTCTCTGCCTTCCGGGCTGACCTCCTGGGGAACAGGCACCTACCTCCGAGCCAGTGAGCACCTCACTTCTCTCTCTGGCACTTCTCTGGCTGCTTCATCTTTTTCTCTCCACCCTTAGTCCCAAGCTCCTACTTCCTTTCCTCGTCACTCAGGGATACCGATCACACAGTCACAGTATTTTCTAATGGCCTCTTAGGTGTCAGTGGCTATGCTCGGCACTGGGCGTGGAGGGTGGCTGACCGGGGATGTTCCAGTGCAGCGGTCACCAATCTTTCAGACCACCAGTTGGTGACCGCTGTTCTAGCGGCTGTTCTCTCTTTCTCTGACTTTTTTTTTTAAAACATATTTTATTGATTTCTTACAGAGAGGAAGGGAGAGGGATAGAGAGTTAGAAACATCGATGAGAGAGACATCGATCAGCCGCCTCCTGCACAACCCCCACCAGGGATGTGCCAGCAACCAAGGTACATGCTCTTGACCGGAATCGAACCCGAGACCCTTTAGTCCGCAGGCAGATGCTCTATCCACTGAGCCAAACTGGTTTCGGCTGTCTGTCTGTCTGTCTTCCTTTAGCACTATTTCCTGAGCTCAGGGGGAGATGAGGACTGCCCTGCAACCACAGAGGAAAGCACACGGAGCCCATTCCCCCTCCCACCTCACCCCTGGATGCAGAGGCCTCCTTGGCACCCTCCTTCCCCCCACCCCCCTCCAGGGCTAGTCCTGCCTCCACAGCCTGGGGAGTGAATGGGGAGGACCTGTCAGGCTGGGACGGTGAATGGTCAGAGAGGAGCAAGAAGCCAGGTCACCACCAAGTCAGGCCCAGAAAGCACCGCTTCCCGATGGCCTGGCCGGCAGCCCCCGCCGTTTCAAAGGGCTTGATAAAACAGCCCGGTGGCCTTGTCTCCCCCACACGCTGCGCAGCGGCTCAGGCTGGGAGAGCGGCCTCCCAGCCAGCAGCGCCCAGGGTGAGGTGCTCCTCTGCTGGGTCAAGGTGTTCCAGGCTCCCCCTGGGCCCTCAGAACTGGCGCTTTCTGGCTGCCAAACAGCTGCAATCCCTGCGGGGCCCCGCCAGGCACATCTGTTCACAGTTAGGGGTCAGTGTCCATCGGGAAGTATAGCGAGGCCACATGCACTCAGCCCCCCCACCCCCCGGGTGCCTGGGCCTGCGTGCATCCAGGCACACGCACCACCACGTACGCCCGCAGAAACACAGCCGCCCGCGTGTCCACGGTCCCTGTGCGCGCCCAGAAACGCACAGGCACGTCCCGTCATTGAGAAGTTCCTCAGCCCAGGAACTCCGGTCCAACAGATTGGATGAGGCGGGAGGTGCACTTTCAACTGAAGAATAAAATATAGGCTAAGGCGGCTCAGAAACAGCTTTAAAGGAAAAAGAGGAAGGAGCTCAGCCAACATCTCAGCGCTGCTGATGCTATCAGGCAGGACTGAGCTAGCACGGGGGCTCGGCCCTGTTCCCTAGAGGGGTGTCCCCCCAGCGCACCAGCCTCTCTCCTGGCAGCACCGACATCGCGGGGTGGAGGGGCATTCTGTAAGCGCCAGGGCCCGGCCTCAGACCCACTGTGTTCACAGGAGGGGTGGGGTGGGGCTGGCCTCAGACCCACTGTGTTCACAGGGGGCGAGGGGCCCAGCTTCAGGAGGCGCCCCCCGGGGACCGTGAACCTGCCGGGCCTCAGGGGGCTGCACTCTGTGTGGCCCCATTCGGTGTCAGGCCAGGACGGGCCCATCCAGCCCCTCGTTCACAAATGCAGAGGCTGGCCCCAGCCCAGCTGGCCAGCAGCAGTCAGGACGGTACCCCAGCCTTCCTCCCCGCTCGCCTTCATCCCCGAGGTCTAACCCATAATTCGGGCCAGTTTGGCTGACCTTAGGGAGGCCCTGGCCTGGGCCAGCAGCACCAGTGGGCAGAGGTAGGCCTGTGTGCCAGTGCCTCCCTGATCCTTTCAAAAAAAGGGTTTCTCTGGGCTCCGAACGGATCTCGCGGTTGGTGGCTCCTGGCCTGCCTGTCCCGAGAAGCCAGGGAGTATCGTGCCCAGCAGATGGCCCCTGAGTTCCAATCCTTGTTCTGCTACTGGCCAGGCGACGACTCGGAGTGACTCCACTTTGTGAGTCTCAGTTCATCCTTCTCTAACGTGGGAGTGACAGCCCCATTCGGCAGGTCCTTGTCAGGATTCAGGAGGCAATGAAAAGTGCCTGGGACCCCACCGACGCTCCACATCGGAGACTACTTCCAAAGCTCACCCTGCTACAGTGAATTCCCAGGCCCCCGAGCTCCCCTTAGTGTACTAGCTGCCCCTTCCCGCGCCCCAGAGGGTGCCGAGGCAAAGGCTGCAGGCCGTCATTCTACAGTGTGGTCCTAGACCCCCTCCAGCAGCCTCCCCTGGGAACTGGTTAAAAAGGCAGATGCTGGGCCCCGCCAGAGAACTACTGATTCCGATACTCGGGGTGGCCCAGGGCTGTGGACTTTACCAAGACCTCGAGGTCACTCTGCTGCAAGCTCAAGTCTGAGAACCCTGGTGAAGGTCAGCACATGCCACGCAGGTCATGGGTCTACACTGCCTTGCGTTCGCTCTCTATGGCTACTGCCGAAATACCACCAGGCTCTGGGGTTAGGCCTTGGGTCCCAGCCTGACTTCCACGCCCTGTGGCTGTCAGACCCCTCCTGGTCACTGCACCGGCCCCATCCTGCCTGCGCCAGCCCTGCTCACCTCCACCATCCCTGCCCTTTCCTACCCACCTCCATAGCCCACATAATGGGCCTTCCCTGCTCCTGCCTCCAGCCGCGTGCACCCCAACCTCTGCCCTGCACTCAGCCCATGTCCAGCTGGGCTGGGCCCAGCCCCAGAGGGGGAGACTCAGGGACTTGACTTCAAAGCCTTGTCAGAGTGAGCCTGGTTTGCGGTGGAGGTCAGAGATAAACCAAGAAACAATTTGGCCAGAAAATGTGCGTGGGGGGAGGCTACCCGGAGCACCAGGGGAGGGAAGGGGCGGGGCGGGGCTTGTTTCTGCAGCTGTTTCTGGAGGAATCCTTCCAGTAGCCAGGCCCCACGCTAGGCCCCTTCGGTTAGGCAACCTGGGGGAATCTTGTCCAGCAGACCCCACCTCCACCCCACCCCCACGAGCATTTGAATTGCTTTTGTTCTGTCCCGATCCCTTGCATTTCCTGTCACTTGTAATATGGTCACAGTTAAGACAGCACTTGACCCATGAGCAGCTGGGTGAGGTCCCATACCAGGTGGGAGCGGAACAGAGTGCAGGTGGGACCCAGGTGTCCCACAGGTGCTGCTGTCTCTTCTGCGCAGCTACCTGTGCCACTGCTGCCTCCTGGCTCAGCAAGGTCTGCAGGTGCCCTTCCTGCGTGCTCCAGAACCGCCATGCTTGCACTCCGAGCACCCTCCCATTATGCTCCAGGGGTGCCTCTCAGGGCATGTGAGTGAAGAGAAGGTCTGGGAGCTCCACTCTATGCCAGGAAAGGCATGGAGGGCAGCATGGGGGACATGAACCCCACAAAACCAGCACCCATGGCATTTCATCCTGAGCCACATGACTTGGTCACTTCTCACCCTCAGAACTGACCGGTGAGCAGAGCAGGGAGCTCAGAGGCTGAGGAAGGCAGAAGACCTGCCCAAAGCCCAGACCAGCCGGGTCCAGGTACCCAGCTGAGTACCTGTCCCAGATCTGCCTGCGGTGGGCACCGCCCTTGGACGCCCGTAACCCAGGGGAGAGATGGCTTCACAGGCTCGTCTCCTGTCCTGGCTGCTGGAGGTGCTGGTGGGACAGCCACTGAGAGTGGATGCCCTGCACTAAGAGCAGCAGCATCTGCCAGTGCTGTGCCCTGGCCTACCTTTCCCCTGGAGCGAAGCTCAGAGAAAGCGGCCCCCATCCTCACCAAGAGAGGGAAACCGCCACCTTCCGCCAGAATCTGGCCCCTGGAGGCTCCCAGGATAGGACCCTCCTCCAGGGGGATGACTTTCTCTGGCAGAGCCTGCAGGGCAGGGTGTGCCATGCACACAGGAGGCAGAGCTGGTGCTGGCAAGGGAGGGGGGTGAGCAGACAGCTGCCGCCCCTCTGTTGTGGGGCCGGCGTTGAAGAGCCGTCGCACAGATAATTGGGGCGACGTCCTGGTACACTGACGAGACCCACTTCCAGATGGCACTGAGGGACCACTTAGAACAATTAGCCAGGGCAGATGACTCCACCTGCTATTTTTAGAGGGGACCACATCTGGACATGGTATCTTTGGGCTGGAGACGGCGGCACGAAAAGCAGGGAGATTTGCATCATCTTCCGTGATCGACTCATCAAGATTTCTCCACCATGTTTCCCGGCCTTCAGATGAAAAATCACACTGGTGTTCTTGTGCGTGAGGCCTGGCCGTGGAGCAGCCTCCAGAAATATCCTCCAATCAGTGCTCAGAGCTGCCCTGGAAGGGGAGGGAAGGGTCCCCAGCTCTGTCCGCAGGCTGTGGTGCTGAGCAGCTGGCGAATCAAGCCCCAGCCTGGCCAGGGGCACTTCTCTGGGTTCATGGATCTGTTTGCTGGGGATACTGCTGATACACTGCCCCAGGGTCCCCGAGAAGCAGGCCACAGACAGTGAGAAGCAAAGGAACAGAGAGGGACTTTGATGTCATAAAGGTGTGAGCTCAAGTCCCAGCCTGGCTACTTGTTGTGGCCTTGGGTGAGCAACTTCACCCCCTGCACCTCAGCTCCCCACCTCTGACAGGAGAGAAGACCTACGTTGGAGGAGGAGAGCTAAACACCGTGCAGGAGAGAGTGTGCACCCAGATCCCAGGGTACAAAGCTATTCCTCTTTCTCTCAGCCTAGCTTAGGTCTTGAACCCTGTGTCCACTGCTGGCAGGCAACCATCCAGCCATTCCTCAGGAGGCCCAGACTCTACCAAACTTTCTCAGTCAACTCCCAGTTGATACAGCTCTCCCTCTCTGTCCCTTCTTTGTCCCCAGGGGAGATGGAAGTTGCAAGTATTAGGGGGAGGGACCACTGCCTCTCCCTCCAGCTGCCTCTGCCCAGGCCTGGACCTGGATGTCCCTTGTCTGATCCTGCCTATTAGCCTGTGGCCATGCTGTGACCGCTCCTGCCCGGTCTGCATACTTCTGTTCTCTGTTCACCATGTGCTCGTCATCACCCAGGGTTCTAGCTGTTCTTTTGTAGGGCATCTCCAGATCTTCTTGCTGGCTCTCAGCTACTCCCTCTCCCCTGTGGGGCCCAGCGAATTCATAAACGTTCCCTCCATCACCAAAAGTGGTTTCTAGTATTCCTCGCCAGACATTTCTTCCCTTTCTCCTCACCACCCTGCCAGCCCTCACCTCTCAGAGCCTCTCTCCTGGAAGCCTTCCCTGCCTACCAGTTACTGCAACCAATGTCCCTTCCCTGCTGCACTGCCCGCAATAGACCCCACTGGGGCAGCCCATCCCAAAATTCCGGTGGCCTGTGTGTGCCTTCTTATGTCTCATATGGTGCATCCCAGTCCCTACTGAGAAGTCCCCAAAGGTGAACACAGTCCTCTCCTCCAACCTGCTAGAGCTAAGCCTCCAGCATGGCCTCCCCAGTGATGAGGTGGGGATTATTTCTATGACCTTCTTCATACCTTCTGGTGTCCTCTAAGGTTTACACAATCAACACAATAACACTTTGTTTCTCAATTTTTAAAATAACTTCCTAGTTTTCTTAAAGATAAGAAAGCAGTCTTTGGTGAATAGCTGTTCCCCCAACCCCTCGCCAGAAAAGAGGGATTGAGGAGTGATTAAAAGTGAAGGCTTTTGCCAGTTGGCAGAAGGAAGGAAATAAAGATCACAACAGAAATAAATAAAATAGAGACTAAAAAGGTAATATAAATCATCAATAAAATTAAGAACTGTTGTTTCTTGAAAAGATAACTAAAATAGACAAGCCTCTAAGACTTATCAAGAAAAAGAGAGAGGACTCAAATACATAAAATTAGAAATGAAAGAGAAGAAGGCATTACAATCAATGCCACCGAAATAGAGGATCATAAGAAATTTCTGTGAACAATTATATACCTACAAATTGGACAACCTAGAAAAAAATTAGTAAATTCCTACATGCACAGAACTTACCAAAACTGACTCATGAATAGAAAATCTGAACAGACCAATTACTAGTAAGAAGATTGAATCAATAAAAAAAAAAAAGATCAGATGGCTTCACTAGTAAATTCTACCAAACATTTAAAGAGGAATTAATAGCAAACCTACTCAAACTCTTTCAAAAAATAAAGGAGGAGAGACACTTCCAAACTCATTTTTTGAGGTCAGCATTACCCTGATACCAAAACCATGCAAGGACACTACAAGAAAAAAAAATTATGGGCCAATATCCCTGATGAACAAAAATATAAAAATCCTCAACAAAATATTGGCAAAACAAATTCAATAGCACATTAGAAGGATCATATATCATGATCAGCTGGGATTTATTCTAGGAATACAAGGATGGTTCAACATCTGCAAATCAATCAATGTGATACACCACATTAACAAAATGAAGGATAGAAAATATATAATCATCTTAACAGATGAAGAAAAAAACATCTGACAAAATTCAACATTTATTCATGATAAAAACTCAACAACGTGAATATCAAGGAAATGTACCTTAACATAATAAAAGGCTGTATATTACAAACCTGCAGCTAGCATTATACTCAACGGTAAAAAATGGAAAGCTTATTCTAAGAGCAAGAATAAAACTAGCCCATTCTCACAATATTATTCTACCTAATATTGGAAATCCTAACCAGAGTTATTAGGTAAGAAAAAGTAATAAAAGGCATCCAAATTGGAAAGGAAGAAGTAGAACTGTCTCAATTTTATGACATATAATATGTAGAAAACCCTAAAGACTTCACCAAAAATTATTAGAATAAACAAATTCAGTAAAGTTGCAAGATACAAAACCAATCTCTATGCACTGACAACAAACTATAAGAAAGAGAAATTAAAAATACAATCCCATTTATGATTGCATAAAAAATAATAAAATCCCTAGAAATACATTCAACTTAGGAGGTAAAAGATTTGTACACTGAAAATTATAAGATTTTGATGAAAGAAACTGAAGAAGACAAAAATAAATGGGAAGATATTCCATATTCATGGACTGGAAGAATTAATATTGTTAAAATATCCCTACTACCAATCTATAGATTCAATGTAATCCATATCAAAATTGTCATGGCATTTTTTCATAGAAATAAAACAAACAATCCTAAAATTTGTATGAAACCACAAAAGATCCCAAACTGCCAAAGCGATCTTGAGAAAGAACAAGGCTGGAAGTATCACATACCCTGGTTTCAAGTTATATTACAAAGTTATACTAGTCAAAATAATATGGTACTGATATAAAAAAATAGACACATAGATCAATGGAATAGAAGAGAGAGCTCAAAAATAAATCCACTTGCAATTATGGTCAATTAATTTATAATAAAGGCACCAAGAATATCCTATATAATAAAAGCCTAATATGCAAATTAACCAGTGGAGCGACCAGTTGCTATGATGTGCAATGACCACCAGAGGGCAGATGGTCAATGCAGGAGTTGCCCCCAGCACAAAGGTCCCCGGCCAACCAAGGCGGGTGCCAGTGGGGTACCTCTGATTGTCCTGCCAGTCACCCCACAGATTGGCTCTGACTGTCAGCCAGGCCTAGGGACCCTACCCATGCACAAATTTTGTGCACCAGGCCTCTGGTATAATTGGGAAAGTGTAGTCTCTTTAAGAAATGGTTTTTGGAAAACTGGAAAGCCACATGCTAAAGAATACAATTGGACCCCTATCTTATCCCATGTACAAAATCAACAAAAAATGGATTAGTATTTGAACTTAAGGACTGAAACCATAATGTTCCTAGAAGAAAAAAGTTATGGGTAAAACCCTTGACATTGGAGCTTAACAACAAAAGCAAAAATAAACAATGGACTACATCAAATTAAAAAGCTTCTGCACAGCAAAGAAAGGAAATCAACAACAAAATGAAAAGGCAACCTACAGAATGGAAGAGAATATTTGCAAAGCACATAAGAGGTAATATCTAATACATATATATAAAACTCATTTAACCCATTAACAAAAACAATCTGATTTAAAAATGGGCAGAGGAACCAAATAGACATTTTTCCAAAGAAACATATAAATGGCCAACAGGTATATGAAAAGGTATTCAACATCACTTAAGTCATCAGAAAAATGGAAATCAAAACATCACCTCACACCTGTTACGTTGGTTGTCATCAAAAAGACAAGAGATAAATGTTGGCAAGGATGTGGATGGGCACTGTTGGTAGGAATATAAATTAGTGCAGCTACCATGGAAAACGATATGGAGGTTCACCAAAAATTAAAAATATAACTACCATATGGTCCAGCAATTCCACTTCTGGGCATAACAACTATCTCAAATAAATATTTGTACCCAAAATTCATTATAGTATTACTTACAATAATCAAGACACTGAACCAACTTAAGTGTCCATGGATAGATGGATGGATGGATGGATGGATGGATGGATGGATAAAGAAAGTGGTGTATGTGTGTGTGTGTAAATATATAATGGAATATTACCAGCAAAATCTGCCATTTGCAACAACATGAATAGACCTTGAGGGCATTATGCTAACTAAAATAAGTCAGACAGAAAAGAACAAACACTGTATAATCTTTATTAAGAGTTTACTACATACCAGGCACCATTCTAAACTTGTTCATGTATTAACTAATGTAATTCTACAATTGTTATCTTCATTTTACAGATAAGGATACTTAGGCAAAAAATAGTAAGTGGAAAAACTGAAATTCAAATGTAGATGTTTGGCACAAACCCTACCCTTACAACCACTAGCATCATTTTACTCTATTTTCCAAACAAAGTATACAAATAAACAGAAACGATTTTTTAAAGAAATATTTAGGAATAGAATCCCTTTCCCTGTTACCTCCAAATTCTGTTTTTCTTTCCCTTATATGTGGAATATAAAAAAACGCCCATGATCACAGAAAAAGAGAACAGAGGCAGTTGGTTGCCAGAGGCAGAATGGGGGAAATGGGGGAAAGTGGTCAAAAGGTACACACTTCTAGTTTAAATATTAATCAGAGGTTCACTGCACAAATTCATGCATGGGTGGGGTCTGGCTGGCCCACCCCGATGGGGGCAGGTCAGGCCAGGCGGCTGTGGAGAGGGGATGGGAGAGGGGGTGGGGGTGGCCAATCAGGGCCCCAATCAGGCTGGTCATTCCAGTCACTTGGCTTTTATATATATAGACAAGTTCTGGGGATATAATGTAAACATAGTGACTATCCTATATAATAAAAGATTAATATACAAATTGTCCCTATGGGCAGGAGTTCAACCAACTGGGAGTTAGATGTGCGCTGACCACCAGGGGGCGGTGTGAAACATGGTAGGTGTTGGCAATATGGTGCTGGCAGCAGGTGACAATGGAGGTGCTGCCAACCCCCATGAGACCCGATGAGTGCAACAATGGCAGGATGGTGGAGCAGATGGGTGGGCAGTGCCAAGCCAAAGTGGGTAGGTGTGAAGGGAGGCCCTGGCTGACAGTCGGGGGAAGGGAAGCCCGGGCTGGCAGCCAATAGGGACCCTACCAGTGCACGAATTTTGTACACTGGGCCTCTAGTCTTACCTAATAATAGAGAAACATGTAAACTGACCGTACTGCCGCTACACCCACAGCCAATCAGAGTGAGTATGCAAATTAACCCAACAAAGATGGAGGTTAATTTGCATACATACCTGGGTTCCAGGAACCTCCTCGGCACTCAGATCACTCCCAGCCAGCCATCAGAGGGGCCAAGCCTGCGATTGGAGGGACAGGATGGGGGGAGCACGGATTTCCCAAGCCTAAAGCCTGGGGCTTGGGAAGGGGCAGAGCCTGTGACCAAATGAAGACCATCTAGAAGTCAGTGCTGGGTTGCCCAGCTGCAGCCTGATGACCCAATACTGACTGCTCAGGTGGCTGAGACTCAGAAAGTGAGTCAGGATCTGATGTGCAGCCTCAGTGGAAGCTGCTGATCAGTGTATTTACCTCTCTCTTTCTCTCCCTTTTTCTTTCTGATCTTTGCCAGCAGCCAGGCTTTTCTTTCTCTCCCGGACTCCTATAGGGGCTGCGGTTAAGTTCCACCTCTTTGATCAGGCCCAGAAATAGGCCTGAAGATGCTGACTGGCATAGGAACCAACCAATCAGAACCAAAAATGGGTGCTGTGGGGACCCAACAGCTGCCTAAGAGATGGAGCTTTTAACACTGTCTAGCATAGGAACTGACCAATGAGAACCAAAGGTGGATGTTATGGGGAGCCAACAGCTGTCTAGGAGGCAGAGCTTTTGACGCTGACTGGCAAAGGAACCAAACAATGAGAACCAAAGGTGGGGGCTGTAGGGAGACACAGAGCTTTTGACACTGGCATAGGAACCGACCAATCAGAACCAAACTGGCCAGCAGAGGGGGGTAGTTGAGGGCGACCTCAGGCCTGCAGGAGAGGGCATTAGGTGTGATCAGGCTGGCAGGTAAAAGCAGTTAGGGGCAATCAGGCAGGCAGGCAGGCAGGGGAGCAATTAGGAACCAGTGGTCCCAGATTGTGAGAGGGATGTCTGACTGCCAGTTTAGGCCTGATCCCTGGGATTGGACCTAAAATAGCAGTCAGACATCCTGCAAGAGGTCCCCAATTGGAGAGGGTGCAGGCTAAGTTGAGGGAATCATCCCAACATGCACAAATTTCTTGCACCAGGCCTCTAGTCCTATCTAATAAAGAGCAATATGCAAACTGACCACAACTCCACTACACCACAAGCCATGCCCACCAGCCAATCAGGAGCAAATATGCAAATTAACCCAACCAAGATGGCTGTGGCCATGGAGCGAGCAGGAGGCTTGTGTTTCCCCAGCAATGGAGGAAGCCAAGCTTCCCACGCGCCCAGGTCTGCCCTGGCCTCCGTTCAAGGCTACAAAGTTTCAATTAGAGAAGATACATAAATCCCAGATACCAGGGCCTCTGCTTGGGTCACCGGAGGGTATGGCCAGCCTAAAAACCACCACAGGCCCCTCACCCAGGCCACCCCATGCCCCAAGGGAACCCCCACCCTGATCCAGGACACCCTTCAAGGCAAACCAGCTGGCCCCCACCAGTGTATCAGGCCTCTATCCTATCTAATAAAAGTAATATGCAAATTGACTGTCACTCCAACACACATGTGGACACAAGATGGTCACCACAAGATGGCCAGCAGCAAGGGAGGGCAGTTGGGGGCAATCAAGCCTGCAGGGGAGGGCAGTTAGGGGTGACCAAAACAGCAGAGGAGGAAAGTTAGGGGTGATGGAGCCTGCAGAGAAGGGCAGTTGTGGGGGATCCAGGCCTGCAGGGGACCAGAGCTGCTGGGGAGGGCAGTTAGGGGTGACCAGCAGGGGAGGGTAGTTAGGGGTAATCTGGTTGGTAGTGGAGCAGTTAGGCATCAATCAGGCTGGCAGGGGAGTGGTTAGAGGGTGATCAGGCTGGCAGGCAGAAGTGGTTAGGGGCAATCAGGAAGGCAGGCAGGCAAGCAATTGGGAGCCAGCAGTCCTGGATTGTGAGAGGGATGGAGAGGGTGCAGGTTGGAGAGGGTGCAGGTTGAAAAGGGTGCAGGTTGGGCTGAGGGACACCCCCCATGCACGAATTTTGTGCACCAGTCCTCTAGTAGTTAATAATACTGTATTGTAAATGTGAAAGAGAGCCGATCTTACAAGTTCTCATCACACACAAAAAAGTTTGTAATTACGTGTGGTAATGGATGTTAACTAAACTTACTGCAGTGATCGTTCAACAACACACATATATCAAACCATTATGTTGTACACTTTAAACTAGTATAATGATATATGCCAGTTACATCTCAATAAAACTGAGGAAAAAAAAACAGGGCATATAATATTACCACATTACTTTGACTCTAAGATACTGTCAATGATTAAGTGCACCATTTTATTTACCATTAATAAAAAAAAAGGTTTCCTATTAAATCATTCATGAGCTATAGATTATAGGATACATCACAAGTTCAGAGATGTTAAAATTAAATATGTAAACTAGAACTGATAAAATACTGTGCTATAATCCTTTGATGGTAAAATATACTCTCCCCCACCAAAAACACACACACACACACACAAAAAAAAAAACAACAACTGTGGGCTTTTATTTCAAATCTTGACTCAGGTCCTCATGTTGACCTGGGTGGGTTATTACCCCCTAAATGGGAACAGTAGCCATCCCCCCACCCAGGACTGGCAGGAGGGCTAACTGCTGTCAGGAGCAAGTGCTCAGTGACAGAGGAGCCCCCGTCACTGTCGCTGTTGTCTTTGTCCCTCTGACAGGGCCGAGTTGGATGAACTCATTCCCAGGAGACTGCGACTGCTCACTCTGCCCTGGCTGAGCCATGAGCCAGGCCACCCCACAGCAGGGTGGGCACCACTGTGGGAAAGAGGCACCCACATTTCCTTAAACACTCGAGGGGCTCCTGGGTCAGGTCAGATCCCTTCAGAGCACTAGGACTCAGCACTGCTGAGCTCTCTGCTGCCCCACACTCCCTTCCATCTTCCAACTTCCCTTCTATCCCCAAACCTCCTCTACCCACAAGTCCCCTCCCACACCCCTGCCTTCCTCTACCCACCCAGTCTCCATCTGCCCCCACCTCCCTCTCACCTCCCAAACTCCCTTCTGTCTCCTGCAAAGTCAAACCCACTGGCCTAAAGCAGTCCAGCCTAGAAAACAGCTGCAAACAAGAGGAAGGGCCATAAGAACAGCCACAGCCTGGCGAGGGCTGTGAGCGGCACAGCTCTCTGCGGGGGAGGACAGGGCCCAGGACGGCAGCCAGGGCTCCTGAGAGTAGTCCTTTCGTGGTAAAACATATTCCTTTCATGGTAAATATACTCCTTTCATGGTAAATATACTCCTGCCACCAAAAATGTCACACCGTCTGCAGGTGTGACTCCAGAGGGCCTGCTTCCCAGGCTCAAGGAGCGAGCTGTTCTGAGGGCACATTTCTACTTGGTCAGAAGCAGTTTTGTGGGACTCAAGCCCAGAGGCTGTGGGCCTCCAGGGTAGTAAGAGGGGGTGCCAGGCAGACAATAGGGATGTGCACCCCACCAGGCTGATACCCATGGCGGGCACACAGCTGAGCTGTCTCTGGAAGCCAGTCCTTGCCCAACCCAGGGCCTGGCAGAACAAAAGGGGAAAAAAAGCTGGATTCTCACCCAAACCAAGGGAAGCTATCTACCTTGAAAAAGAAACCCGGAAGTGGGCAGCACAGAGCGAAGGCTCAGACACCAGTCAGCAGCAGGAACTGCCACACCAGCTCACACTTGCCAATCACACTCGTTCCTCCACACACTCTGGGGGTGGGTAGGGGCCTGTGAGGCCTGTAATCCGGTGGGGGAAATATTGGAAGCTCAGAGACACGCGGTGATTTGTCCAATAGAACGCCACAAGCAGTGGGTGGGGACACTGGAACCCAGGGGCACACACACTAGCCTCCAGGTCCAGAATTCTCCCACTGAAAGCCAGTTGGCAATTGGCTGAGTTGAACCATATGAGACTGCTATTTTTGCCTCTCAGCAAGTTCTTACGTTTCAGCCAATATTGGAAGTGATGTGCCCATTCTGGGCCTCCTGGAGACCTCTCCCTCCTGATAGTCTACCATGAGCAGTTCATTGCTTCGGCATCTCTTCTTTTAGAAAGCACAGGCGCCTGAGAGGCTAAAGAGAACGGCAAGTGGGGTCATTCACACCCTAGTATAAATTAGTTCATCGGACAATTCAGGAGGAACAGACCGAGGGAAAGGAAGTTGCTAAGGGCAGAGCCAGCGTGGTGAGCTGGGAGGGAAATGGAAGGCAGGAGTGGCCATGAAGAGGGGCCCAGCAGGGCTGCTGAGTTGGGTTCTCTCACTCTGATCCTCACATAGCAATAAATATCTGACAGCTACCTAGTCTCTTAGCCTCTGCATTCCTCTTCCACTCACTGATGGGGACTCACTGCCACGCCTACTTATCCCACAGTGCACAAGGGGGTCAAAAAGCCTGAACCCCAAGGGTCCTCCCTGCTTGAACCCTGTCCTGTGGCAGTTGGGATCTTTGCTCCAAGGGAAGGTGGCGGGCAGCCCAGGCCTCCGAGGTTTTCACGAAGGTCTCTGTGCTCACCACCAGAGGTCTTCCTCACCTTCAACCATCGTAACTTTCACTGCTGGTGCACCTACAGTGTGTGGGATCGTTCTCCCCAGTTTACAGATGAGGAACCAGGGAGTGGAGAGGGAAAGCCGCCCACCTGGGGTCAGAGCCTGGGAAGAGTCAGAGCCAGATTCTACGCCTCAGGTAGCCAATTCCAAAGCTCCCGCTTCTATTGCAGGGGACTGAGGCTGGGGGTGAGAAGAAGGGGTCTGGGGAGTCCTGCAGGCCTCAGGGTGAGCCAGGCTCTGACCCCCCTGGGTGAGACTCGCCGGGCAGCCCTACAGTGGAGAGGAGACTGTGATTTCTCACAGACCAAACTCCCACAGAGCGCTGGGTGGTGGCCCAGCTGGGCCCCAGGAGGAGGGCCACAGGCCCTGGCACACTCCTTCAGGCCTACGGTTCTGGGCGAGGGCTTTCAAGAAGGGGCAGGATGGAGTGCAGATGTTGGGTTACCACAGACCTGGGCACAAATTCTGACTCTGTAGTGGCATGATTTGGAGGAAGTGGTGTCACCTTTCTGGCCTCCAGCTTCTCCATTCAAAGCCCTCCTCTGCCAGGCTCTCGTGAGGAAACAGTGAGGACATGAGCAGCATGGAGGATAGTGCCTGGCTCCTAGCAGGCAGCAAGTAGATGGTAATACTTTTCATCAGAATTGAGAGAAGATACTATTTGGTTTGGCCAAGAAGAGAAACACAGGCATGGAGCCTCCTAAAGGGCAGGGGGAAGAAGGGGGGACTCTCAACCCCCTTTCCACAAAAGGACTTAGACTACATGTCGTTAAGGTCTCCCCTTCCCGTGAATTCTTTGAAATCTATGCCATCTCCCAAACATATCAAAAAGTGCACAATATGAGGAAATATATTAAGAGAGGTGAACTAACTTGCTAAGTATCACAGAGTTATGAAGCAATAGAACTGGGCTTTACAACAAGGTCTGCCTAACTTCAAATCTCCGTCTTTGCCCAGACACCAGGCTGCCCTCAGTATCCAAAACTGACTCAGAGAAACCTTCTAGTAACCTCATTTTAGCCACATCTCTTCTGTGCAGAAGCCAAAGCCAATGAAAAACTTTTTTACTGTGAAATACACATACAAGAGTACATTAATACAGTTCTATGACAAAAGGAATTTTGTCCTATCTGGTTTGGCTCAGTGGCTAGAACATCCTGTGGACTGAAGGGTTCTGGGCATGTACCTGGGATACAGGCTCAACCCCTGGCCCTGGTCAGAACACATATGGGAGACAACCAATTAATGTTTCTCTATCACATCAAAGTTTCTCATTCCCCCTCCCCACTTCCACTCTCTCTAAAAAATCAATGAAAAAATATCCTTAGTTGAGGATTAACTATAGATAGATAGAGAGTCCAGATATCTATACATAGATTCCTTTCTCTATATATAGATATAGACAGATAGATAGATAGATAGATAGATATACTAGAGGCCCAGTGCACAAAACTCGTGCATGCGGGGGGTGTCCCTCAGCCCAGCCAGCACCCTCTCCAATCTGGGACCCCAGGTAGGATCAGACCTAAAAGGGCAGTCAGATATCCCTCTCACAATACAGTGCTGGCTCCCAACTGCTCACCTGCCTGCCTTCCTGATTGCTCCTGACCACTTCTGCTTGCCAGCCTGATCACCCCTAACTACTCCCCTGCCAGCCTGATTGATGCCTAACTGCTCCCCTACCAGCCTGATTGCCCCTAACAGCCCTCCCCTGCAGGCCTGGTCCCCCACAACTGCTTCTTCCCTGCAGGCCTGGATCCCCCCAACTGCCCTTCCTTGCAGGCCTGGTCTCTCCCAACAGCCCTCCCCTGCTGACCTGATTGCCCAAATTGGCCATCTTGTTTCCACATGGGGCCAGCCATCTTGTATGTTGGAGTGATGGTCAATCTGCATACTATTTTTTTATTAGATAGGATAGAGGCCTGCTGCATGGTTGGGGGCCAGCTGGTTTGCCCTGAAGAGTGTCCCCAATCAGGGTGAGGGTTCCCTTGGGGCATGGGGTGGCCTGGGTGATGGGCTTGTGGTGGTTTGGAGGCTGGCCACGCTTCCCAGAGACCCAAGCAGAGGCCCTGGTATCTGGGGTTTATTTATCTTCTATAATTGAAACTGTGCCTTGAGCAGAGCCAAGCCTCCTGCTCACTCAGTGGCCACAGCCATTTCTGTTGGGATTTATTTATCTTCTATAATTGAAACTTTGTAGTGGAGGCCAAGGCAGGCTAGGGCTGCAGGAGGTTGGCTTCCTCCATCATTGGGGGCAACTCAAGGCTCCTGCTCTCTCCAGCTCTGTAACTGCTACCATTTTTGTTGGGATTTATTTATCTTCTATAATTGAAACTTTGTAGTCTTGAGTGTAGGCCTGGGCCGGTCAAGGCAGCAAGGAAGCTTGGCTTCCTCCATTACCGGGAAAATCCAAGCCTCCTGCTTGCTGCAGCTCCATCGCCACAGCCATCTTGTTTGGGTTAATTTGCATACTTGCTCCTGATTGGCTAGTGGGTGTGACAGAGGTATGGTCAATTTGCATATTACTCTTTTATTAGATAGGATAGTCTCAAAGGTAATATATCTTTTATGTTCTGCAGTTTCACCAACATTTATGAAGTTATGAATTTCAATTTACCTTGTCTGAAATTTGTTGTGCTTCTTAGATCTCAGTGTTGGTGACTTTTAACAACTCTTGGGAAATTTCTGTCATTATTTCTTTGAAGACAGTTTCTTCCCCATTAATTCAACAATCATCTTCTGGAACTACAAATAAAATATATGTTAGACCTTCACACCCTATCTTCCATGTCTCTTAACCTTGCTTCTTGTTGTCCATATCTTTGTCTCAACTGTATACTGGATAGTTTAAGAATTATCATTAATTTAGTTTGCTCTTCAGCTGTGTCTAATCTATTTTAAATTCACCCACTGAATTTTCCATTTCAATTATTGCTTTTTTTTTTTTTTTGCCTAGATGTTCTTTCTGGTTCTTTTCTAAATCTGCATTTAAAAAAAATAGTGTCTGTGCTCCTATTTTCCGACCTTTCTCTTATTTCTTAAAACACACTGAGGCATAGTTGTTTTCCATGTTTGATTCTTTTAATATCTGAAGCCTCTATAGGTTTGCTTCTGCAGTCTGTTGCTTCTGCTGGTTCTCACGCATGGTGCCTGCTTCCTGGTGTGGGTTTGTGATTTCTGAGTTGGACTGAAGTGTTCCTTGGAACTTGCATCTCTGAGAAGTCTTTGATCTTGAGCTGAACTTGGCTTCCTGCAGAGATAATTTGTTTCTGCCTTCACCTGTGGGGAAGCACCCTCTTAGGACTATTTTATTTTTTATTGTGTTTCACAGACTTTTTTTTTTTTTTAACAAATTGAAGATTTGTGGCAACTGCCAAATTGGCACCATTTTGGTAATTCTCACAATACAGTGGTACCTCGAGATACAAGTTTAATTCGTTCTGTAACCTTGAGGCGTGGGAAACTATGAGAAGCTCGAGTCTCAGTAAACTGGTGGGTCGTGTGCAGCCAGCTGATCCACACAGTTACTCATATCTCAACTGTTGCTCGTATTTCAAAGCAAAAATAACTCGCTCGATGGCTCATATCTCAAAAATATTAAATGTTAGGGCACTCATATCTCGAGGTAGTACTGTATACCCATGTAAAAATGTGAACTTAATCGATAAATGTTGGATGTGTTGTGTCTGCTCCACTGACCAGGCATTCCCCCATCTCTCCCCCTGTCCTTGGGCCACCCTATTTCCTGAAACACAACAATATTGAAATTGAGCCAATTAATAACCCTACAATGGCTCTGAGTGTTCAAATGAAAGGAAGATTTGCACGTCTCTCATTTAAATCAAAAGCTAGAAGTGATAACACTTTGTGAGGAAGGCACACTGAAAGCCGAGACAGACTACAAGTTAGGCCTCTTGCCCCAAACAGATAGCAAGTTGTGAATTCAAAGGAAAGTGCTTGAAGGACATTGCAAGTGCTCCTCCAGTAAATACATAAATGATAAGAAAGGAAGCAGCCTTATTGCTGACACAGAAAAAGTTCTAATGATCTGGACAGGAGATCAAACCAGCTACAACATTCCTTTAAGTGAAAACCTAATCTGGCACAAGGCCCTACCTCTTTTCAATTCTGCAAAGGCTGAGAGGTGAGGACGCTGCAGAATTCTGAAGCCAGCAGAGGTTGGCTCGTGAAGTTTTAGGAAGGAAGTCGCCTCCATAACATCAAAGTGCAACTCGAAGCAGCAAGTGCTAATGTAGAAGCTGCATCGAGTCAGCCAGGAGATGTGGCTGAGACAATGAGCGAGGATGGCTGCACTAAATAACAGATTTTTAAGGTAGAAACAGCCTTCCATGAGAAGAAGATGCCATCCGGGACTTTCATAGGTAGAGAGAAGGCAGTACCTGGCTCCAAAGCCTCAAAGACAAACTGACTCTCTTGTCAGGGTTAATGCAGCTGGTGGGTTTAAGGAGAGGACAATTCTCATTGACCAGACTGAAATCCTAAGGTCCTTAAGAATGATGCTACGTTTACTCTGCCTGTTCTCTTTAATGGAACCACGAAGCCCGGATGACAGCACATCTATGTACAATATGATTTACTGACTATTTTCAGCTGCTGCTCAGAAAAAGATTACTTTCAAAACATCACTGCTCTTGGACCAGGCACCTGGTCAGATGGAGATGAGATTAATGTTATCTTCATGCCTGCTAACACACATATTCATTCTGCAGCTCAGGGATCCAAGAGTAGTTGACTTTCAAGTCTTATTATTTAAGAAATGTATATTTCAGGCTATAGCTGCCATAGACAGTGACTCTTTTGATATATCTAGGCACAGTAAATTGAAAACATTCTGGGGAAACATTCATCCTTCTATATGCCATTAGAAATATTTGTGATTCACGGGAAGAGGTCAAAATATCAACATTAACAGGAATTTGAAAGAAGTCGATTCCAATCCTCATGGATGATTTGAGGGGATTCAGTGGAGGATATAACTTCTGAGGTGATGGAAACAGCAAGAGAACTGGCATTGGAGGTGGATCCTGAGGATGTAACAGAACTGCTGCATTGAAGGTTAAAACTAATGCACGAGGAGCTGCTCCTTACAGACGACGAAAGTCAGTGGTGCCTTGAGCTGGAAACTACTCTTGGTGAAGATGCTCTGCAGATTGTTGAAATGACAACAAAGGATTTAGAATATTAGGTAAACTTAAGACAACAAAGCAGTGACAGGCTTTAAGAGAACCGTCTCCAATTTTGAAAGCATTTCTACTGCAGGTAAGAGTATTGCCATGAATCTGCACATTTTTTCTCTTTATTTATTTTTTAAATCTTTATTGTTCAGATTATTAGTTGTTCCTCTGTTTTCCCCCATAGCTCTTCACCTGGTTCCCACCCGACCACATACCCTTACTACCTCCCACTGTCCTTCTCCATAGGTGTATGATTTTTGTCCAGTCCCTTCCTGCACCCCCCACACCCCTTTCTTCCCAAGAATTGTCAGCCCACTCCCATTCTATGCCCCTGATTCTATTATATCCACTAGTTTACTCTGTTCATAGATTTCTTTTAGATTCACTTGTTGATAGATATGTATTTGTTGTTCATAATTTTTATCTTTACCTTTTTCTTCTTCTCCCTCTTCCTACAGAATACCTTTCAGCATTTCATATAATACTGGTTTGGAGTTGATGAACTCCTTTAGCTTTTTCTTATCTGTGAAGCTCTTTATCTGACCTTCAATTCTGAATGATAGCTTTGCTGGGTAGAGTAATCTTGGTTGTAGGTTCTTGCTATTCATCACGTTGAATAATTCTTGCCACTTCCGTCTGCCCTGCATAGTTTCTGTTGAGAAATAAGCTGACAGTCCTATGGGTGCTCCCTTGTAGGTAATTAACTGTTTTTCTCTTGCTGCTTTTAATATTCTCTCTTTGTCTTTTGCTCTTGGTATTTTAATTATGATGTGTTTTGGTGTGGTCCTCTTTGGATTCCTTTTGTTTGCGCTTCCTGGACTTGTAAGTCTATTTCTTTCACCAGGTGGGGGGAGTTTCTAGTCATTATTTCTTCAAATAGGTTTTCAGTATCTTGCTCTCTTTTCTTCTGGCACCCCCACAATTCTGATGTTGGTACATTTGAAGTTGTCCTAAAGGCTCCTTACACGATCTTCAATTTTTTTGGATTCTTTTTGCTTTTTGCTTTTCCAGTTGGATGTTTCCTGTTTCTTTGTATTTAAAATCTTTTACTTGATTCTTGCATTCCTCTAGTCTGCTGTTAGATCTCTGTATATTATTTTTTATTTCAGTCAGTTTATGTTTAATTTCAGTTGGTCCTTTTTCATATCCTTGAGGGTCTCGCTAAATTTATCAGCCTTTTCTAGAAAATTCTTGAAAAACCTTATAACGATCGTTTTGAACTCTATATCCAGTTGTTTGCTTTCCTCCATTTCTTTTATTTGTGATCTGTTTCTTTGTCTGCATTTTGGCTGCTTCCCTGAGTTGATAGAGTGGCTTTGTGTGGTAGGAGTCCTATAGGGCCCAGTGGCTCAGCCTTCCCAGTTAGCTGAGGTGGACACTCTTGGTGCACCCCTTTGTGGACTGTGTGCACAGTCTTATTGTAGTTAACCCTTGATTGTTGTTGGTATCACTGGGAGGAATTGACTTCCAGGCCAATTGGCTGTGCTGATCAGGTAGGTCTATGATGGGAGAACTTCTGTGCTGGAGACACCCTTATGAAGCAAGACTTGCTTCAGTGGGGCTTTGATGCTCACTGAGTCTGCCCCCTGAGTGTGTCCCTTATGGATCTGAGGAGTTGTACTCTGGATAGTCCTATTCTGACCCAGGGGTACACTGGCTCTAGAATCTCCAAGGAGGTGCTAATTTAGCCTCAGCCTGATGCCACCCAGCAGGAGCTTTGGAGAGAGCTACAGATTCCTCTTATTTGTTTGGGTTTTGGAGGTGCCAAGATGAGTCCCAGCTGTGAAGTAATGCAAGCTGCTGTGGGGCTTTGGGCCTTCTTTTGGATATTCTTTTTCTCTCTGACTCAGCTGCAGTTTGATAGGTAAGTTTAGATTTCAAAGGACCAGGCCATTCATATGCAAAAACCTCTGCACACAACCTGGGTGGGGCAGAGTCTCAGGGCAAAACAAACAGGAATGGCTTCCCATCAGTCCTGCCATAAGAGGTCCCAGGTTCTCAGTGTCCCACGGTAATCGCTGCAAGCACTATGAGAGAAAGCCACCCTTGAGTTCCGCCCGCTGCCAGACAGTCCAGTTTCTCCCTGTATGAGTTTGGGTCCCCAGAGTGTCACCTGGAACTGGAGTTCAGAGCAGTGGGGGGCTTGTGTCTCCCTGCGGATTGAAAAAGCCAGCCGTGTACTCAGTTGCCAGCCCTCTCTGTGTGCGCACCTCAGTTACCTCTGCACTTTACTTCTGCAGCTCCTCTGGGTCTCAGTGTGCTTTTCTCTTTCCTTCTAGCTGTAGAATTTCCACTCAGCCAGCCTTCCTGTGGTTCTGGATGGTGTCTGTCTTGTCTTTTAGTTGTAATTTTGAAGTGGTTGTGCGAGGCAGCAAGTTGAGGTGTTTACTTATGCAGCCATCTTGGTTTCTCCTACACACATTTTAAATCAAGTCTTTGAAGTTTTGTTATTCATGTTTCATTATGTCCTTTTTCGTGTCTCTCTTTTACTTGCTGTGTTTTCATCCTTTTTATGGCAAAATTGCCTTATGGCCAGTCGGTTAAGCAGTGAAAATGTTTGTGCAAAAATGCTGCGGCAACGATGTGTATGGTGAAAGCCCTGGACATGACCACAGCCATCATTAGGTCTATTCTCTCCGTTCAGCTCCAGTCTCTATAATCCCCTCTTTTCTTGTCAACTCAGGAGTAAAATTTTCTAAACATTTTATCTGATATTCACTGTTTTTGTTTGGAAAGTTGTTGAGGATATTTAAGGCATCACTGCTCTAGAAATGGGAGTCCTCCCACAGACATTTTGGGCAAAAATATAAAGCATTTCCTGTCTTAAAGCTAAGCTTAAGCAAACTTAGAATGCTGGTCAACATGTTTCTAAAATACCATTCTCTCTTCTCTTTCCGGTAATTCTTCCCATTCTCATAGTCGCTCTCTCCCTCCCCTTGATAGAAAGAAATGATTAAACTAATTCATGCTAAGGTATTAATGACTAAAAACAGCTTACCTGGTATGTTACATTGTACTTAGTATGTTACATATCAGGAAGCTTCTTAAATTTTCTTAAAGATTTATATATTGAAAGGATCCTGGAGAGTTTGAGCCCAGGGATAACTCGGAGTTTAATTTCCAGGATTCTTGGTCAGTCAGGGACTCCCTCCCCATTGTCCTCAGGCACCACTCCCCTGAGAGAGCCCTCTCTGTACTCGAGAGACTAGATGTATAAGGTGGGACCAGGAGTTCAGTAGTGAGATGGGCAGCCACACCCACAGGCTCCTGGGTGCATCCAGACCCCTCCCCCAGCAGACCCTGATAGGAATGCGCATGTTAACACTAGATCTGACCAAACCCCTTAGAATGGTGGGGGCTGGGCTCCATCCGATGGCTCTTTACAAGCCTGCACAGCTTCCTTTCCTCCCCTGGTTCTCACCAGCATTTCCCATCCTCTTGCTCCCAGCAGAGGTCAGATAGGGTCATAGATGGATGCAGGAAGAAGGGATTCTAGAGGGCTTTTAACTCTAGCCTTTGTGTGTGTGAGATCCTGGGAGAGTCTCAGTGATAAGAGCCCCAAACACTTCCTGCCCATCACTGTGGAGTGCTGCCCTCTCTTCCATCCTGGCTGCTACATCGCCAGCTCAGAGTCCTGGACAGCTGCCCTACCTGCTCCTGCCCATGTAGAAGAGCATCCAGGGATGTAATCTGCACATGTGACTGGGTGGTGTTCTAGTTATATATTGCTGCATAATTAATCACCCGAGACAGTGGCTTACTATAACAGTCATCACTGATTTTGTTTATGAATATGCAATGTGGGTAGAGCTTGGTGGGCAGCTGATCTTTGCTCATCATCTGGGTCCACTTTCAAGGTAACCTGATGGCTGCAAGGGTGGTGTCATCTGTGTGTTGGGGCTTACTAACGGTGCAGAGGCTGAATTCTAAGAAGTGCAGGCAGAGGCTGCAAGGCCTCTTCTGACCTGGCCTCAGGTCACGAAGGCCAGTCCAGAGTAAAAGAAAATGTATTGAGACATCACTCTCAATTGAATCAATAAGAAGGATATAGCCATCTTTGACTTACTACATATGCATCTGGGTGAACAGGAATGTTTCAGAATCTGTTTATGTATACGTGTGTGTGTGCGTGTACATGTGTACCGGGGATGTAATAATTTAGCATATATTCTTCCATGTCTGGAGTCTTTCACTCAGCATAATGCTTTAGAGATACATCCATGTTGATATATGTCTTAGTGGTTTGTTTTCTTTTATTGCTGAGTAATATTTCATAGTCTGGCCATTGTTTATCTCCTTACATGTTGATAGACATTCACTTATTCCCTCTCCCTCTCTTTTATGAGACTTTCTAGAAGCTCCTTGTAACATTGCCTTCAGATGTCAATGGACCAAAATAGTCCTATGGTCACACCTATCTACAAGAAACCTGAGAGATGGGTGGCCACTGGGCTTTTTTCCTAGGAGGAAGGTGAGAATAGACGTTGGGAGTAATTAGCATTCTCATTTGACTGAGAAACCAAGATCCAAAAAGGCAGCGATTTCCCTAAAGTCATGAAGAGATGAGTCAAGGCTCCAGATTTAGGGCCTTTGCATCTGTCCCCAGCACCAGCCATGTCCACAGGGCCCGCAGTACCAGGAGACAGTACCGCAAAGGGGCTGGCTGGTCTCAGGAAGGAGGAGTAGTATTCCCACGAAGCATCTGACTGAGCACCCTTTCCCCAGCACACCAGCAGCTCATCCATAAAGCCAGCCAGCATACCAGTTCCTCCCGAAAGCCCCGTTTCTTAGATGAGACAGCCAACATTTAAAGAGGTTAAGTAACTTATCTGAGGTCACACAGCGAGCAAATGGAGTCTCTGGGGTTCCAGACCTTCAGTCCTGCTCGAGGCAAGTGCTGACCACATGGAGAGACATACTTTACAGAGTGTCTCAACATCCCTTCCAGCAGAGAGAGAGGGTTCTATGCTGAAACTCATAAATAAACAGTCCCCGCAGAGCCCCTGCCTGCTGACCTCAGGGGCTGCCCCATACCCGCACCCTCCTAATTCATTCAGGACTTTTTCTCATAACTCCCCTTTCCTCCATTTCATGCCTATAACGTATTAACATAAACAACGGTGCTGACAGCAGCTCAGCTCTCACTGGCTCATGCTGGAATCTGACTGATGATTTTCATCAGGGAAAAAGACTAAACAGGTTAAGATGATTAAATTTTCTTAAACCTACAGCTAAGCCTAATCAAAGCCATTTGTGCAGAGGTGTGTGCGCATGTTTTTCTTTGCTGAGAAGGTTGATTGGCAGTTTCAAATAGATGAGTATGACTTCTGGAGGAACAGAGTTAAAAACGCAGCGTTTTTCCACAACTTCCAGACATCAGCATAGGCCGCTTCCCTGTGTAGGCTGGAACTATCATTTTACCTGAGAAACGTCTGATGATAAAAGTGAAATTCAGAGAGTCTACATTTCATCCTCTCCCAGTTTGTCCCCCTGAGTCAAGTTCTTTTATAATTAGAGCTGTCTGTGCTGAATAAACACAGAAGTACCCTAGCCTCCCAACTTCTAGGGGTTTGAGGGGTCAGAAGCCTCTGACACAGCCTGTCCATGTCATCCTGGGCCAAGCCTTTCCCCTCTCTGGGCTTTTTGCCCTGGCCGTACAGTAGGAAGGCTGGCCCTGAGGATCTCCTGTTTCTCTCTCCCAGGCAGTGGAGTAGAGGCACAAAAAAAGGGGGAATGGCAGGAGTCAACCCACACGTGTGATGTTCTTTGTCTCAGAGCTCTAAGAGGACTTGCTGATTATCCCCTACGTGGATCCTGAAAGGGCTGAATGTGCTGGGAACTCACATAGGTGACTGGGGAAAGGGAGAGGAAAACTCTCATTTGTAGTTCTAAGACACTACTGGCTGGCTATGCTACCCTCTGTGACATCAGCCATCAAAATGCTGAAGAGCTGAAACTGGTTTGGCTCAGTGGATAGAGCATCGGTCTGCAGATTGGGGGGTTTCAGGTTCGATTCCGGTCGAGGGCATGCACCTTGGTTGCGGGCACATCTCCAGTGTGGGGCGTGCGGGAGGTGGCTGATCGATGTCTCTCTCTCATTGATGTTTCTGACTTTCTATCCCTCTCCCTTCCTCTCTGTAAAAAATCAATAAAATATATATTTTTTAAAAAATACTGAAGAGCCTACCACACACTGGAAATACATTTGTAGGCTCTTATAGACACCTGCTCACTGCGTAGTACAGATCCCTAATGATGGCTATGCACTTTCTGGCTGATCTCTTCAACCCCTTTCCAGCAACCACCTAAATGATCCTCCTCAATGCCCCTTACTGCTCAGGTTCCCTCCCCTCAGGAGGCAGGTCCTGTCCAGCTTGAGCCATAGCACCTTTCATCCTGTTCATACAAACTTCAGAAATCTCTTGTGTAAGGCTGCTCTACTGCCATGGCCCTTGCCCCTCCCCCTACCACCAAGCGCCACTCCAGCCAGCCCTTTGAGTCCCTGGAAAGAAGCAGGCAGCCGTGTCCATGTTCACAATCAACCCCAAATTGCAGGTGTGTGTGCAAACGTCCACTCCTGCCTTTTGCTCTACTTCATGCAGCCAAATACCCCATGGGTTTCTGAAGCTCAGAAAATACCCTGTCAGGGGTCCACTCCCAATTTCTGTAAGTACTTCTGAAGCCCTATCAACCTGCAAGTACCACCCTCTTCCCCATGGAGTAGGTCCGTGGTTGGCAAACTGCAGCTCAGGAGCCACATACAGCTCTTTGGCCCCTTGAGTGTGGCTCTTCCATAAAATACCATGGCCTGGGCGTGTCTATTTGAAGAAGTGGCATTAGAAGTTTAAGTTTAAAAAATGTGGCTCTCCAAAGAAATTTCAGTCGTTGTACTGTTGATATTTGGCTCTGTTGACTAATGAGTTTGCCGACCACTGGAGTAGGGGATATGGGATGACACAAAACTTTTTTAATTTCTTTCAAATCTCTATTTTCTTTCACACAGGCTGGGGATGGATGATGGGGGTAGTAGTTACTGAACCATCTCTGCTACCTTTTGGTTACCTGGATAGATGTGGCTGGCATCTTATTTTACAGTGTATTTTTTCAGCTTTGGGGCTTCGGCCAATCTTCTAAAATATCAATACTGTGTTACGTAGTTTTTAGGGTCTTTCCCTGTACTTTCTCCTACAAAAAGAAGAGCAAACTAAATCCAAATAAAGCAGAAGAAAAAAATACAGATTACAGTGAAAATAAATAAGATAGAAAAACAATAGAGAATAATCGACATTAAAATTAAAAGAACAGAATTGACAAAGTTTTAACTAGACTGGCCATGATAAAAAGAGAAGGCTCAAGTAACTAAACTCAGAAATGAGAAAGGAGACATCACTACCAATCTTACAGAAACAAAAAGGGATTATAAGGGAATACTATGAATTACCATATGTCAACAAATTAGCTATCTTGGTTGAAATGGACAAATTCCTAGAAAGACACAAACTATCCAGACTTACCCAAGAAGAAATAGAAAATCGGAATAAGCCTATAACAAGAAAGGAGAATAACTTAAAGACTTCCCACAAAAAAAAGCCCAGCCTCAAATGGCTTCACTGCTGAATTCTACCAAAAGTTTAAAGAATAATTAGTATCAACCCTTCACAAACCTTCCAAAAAATAGAAAACACTTCCCAATGCATTATGTGAAACCAGAATTCTTTGATTTGAAAACTAGACAAAGGAATCACAAGAATAGAAAACTATAGATCAATTTCTCCTAGAAATATAGATGCAAAAAAAATCCTCAACATAATACTAATCCAGCAATATATAAGAAGGATTATAAACTCTGACCAAGTGGGTTTTATCCCAGAAATGCAAGGTTGGCTTAACATCTGAAAACCAATTAATGTGATACACAGTATTAATATAACAAAGAATAAAAACCCACATGATCCCCTCAAAGCATTTGGTAAAGTTCAAAAGGGGAGAAAGGGAAAAGGTGCTCCAGGCAGGAGAAACTAACCAAATTTGCAAGGAAAGAAGTTTTATTTGGGGGGACGCAAAGGGGAATAAAGAAGACACTTTATGAAAGGGTAGGGAGTGGTCAATCTGCAGAAAGCCTTAAATGCCAGTTTAAGAGATCAAGGGGAGCCATAAGGGCTTTGAGCAGAGAGGTATGATATAATGAAAGTGGCATTCTCAGAAGCTAGTCTGGACCAAATTATCCAGGGAATTTCCATATGCCAAAGTGACTCCAAGATAAAGTTACAAACTAAAAAATTTTCTAGAGGATGAGTTGTAATGTAATTTGCACTTGGAGGTATATATAGGTTTTGAGGCCCTCTTTAAGAAAGCAAAAATAAAATTACAAGTCAAAATTAAGTACAAAAATGAATATATATTTAGAATGAAAAAGGAAATCATAACAAATTACACCATGCCCATGGTTACTCCAAGCCATTCAATACAAGTTAGAGTAGAGAGAGGCAAAAATATTAACCAAAGCAGTTATTACATCTGACTTTTGCAAACCATATGAAAACATATGACCATGTGAATACATTGCACGGGCCTTGGAAAGACTCCTACAAATGAAGATCTCTGAAGCTCAAGCATCCTCTGCCTTGTGGTCAATCTACCCACGAGTGTGCTAGAGCCAGTGTGTGTGTGTGTGTGTGTGTGTGTGTGTAGGCTCAAGCAAAACCACTTTTAACACTTCTTCCCAACTTAACATTCAATGATGTCATTCTGGTACTTGAGATGAGCCATTGTAGGAGCATTTACACCACAGAAATTGGCAAACGCTGCACATTAGGGTTTTTAAACATTTGCCAGCACAATGCTGAATCCACTGCTATTGATAACAAAAGTGGAAATCCAGTTCTAGTCCTTGGCACAAAGTTCCCATTATTGGCCACCACAGCTGGACTACACAGAGGTCAAGGTTATTAGATTCAACATCAGATCAGGAGAGCTGTCTCTAGGGCAGCAGTCTCGGAGCCTTCTGTCTGTGCACTGACCACTCTTTCCACTGTATCCCCTTCACTCTCTCATCTCCTCTGCCCCTCACCCACCAAAAAATAAAAAATCAATCAGCATCCATGAGTAGGTGAGATGAAATCATTTCAGAGCCTTTTTCCAGGCCTACTAGGTGCACAGAGAAGGATTACAGGGGAGGGAGACTCTCTAAGACACTAGGCCTTAGAGTCTTCCAGGGTAATGACAGTAAAAATGAAGCCATGGCCTGACCCATCTCAACAGACCATTGGCCCTGTGCCTGACATGGCCTGAGGTAACCTGAGGTAACATTTCCAGCCTTCACCACTTTCAGAGCAGTGAGGCTCTAAGTCTTCTCCCCAGTGGCCACATCTCTTATTTTCCCTAAATATTCTAACCTCCAGTTTGAAAGAGCCCCTTGTTCCAATACAATGGGCTGGGGGAGTCCATGCTCCTCGCCCTGTGCTCTCCAGAGTTCACAGGCTTTGACCCTCTCTCTGCTCTCCCTTCCCTCTCCAGAGGGAGGGTGCTTCTGGTTTTAGTGAGCCTCCACCGAGCCAGCCTTCTCTGACCTTTCTCTGGACTTGCTGGACCATTTCACAGATAGGGAAACTGAGGTTCAGAACTCCAGAGTCACACTGAGATCTATCTGACTACAATGGCCAAGCCTTTTCATCCCATTATGTTGCCTCCTATACAGGTATACTAGGTAGATTCTGTCTCCTGCCAGCAGAATACGAGGAATTCCCTGAGTAGCCGGCTCCAGCTTAAGGGCTGTGGGATGAACAGATGGAAGAGCAGGCAGACAAAAACAAGAGAGGGATTTGGGGAGTCTAGAGCAATGCCCTGGGGTTATAGCCCAAGGACTTAAGTCAGGGGTGAGGAACATTTTTTCTGCCAAGGGCCATTTGGCTATTTATATCATTCGCTGACTATAATTCACGTAATATAAATTTATGTTGCTATGAAAAAAGCTCCTAGATTTATTGAATTTCAGGGCCAGACCAAATGATTTTGTGGGTTTTATATGCCCATGGGCCAGACGGTCCCCACTCCTAATGGTCCCCACTCCTGACTTAAGTGAATGGTACTCAGTGGGCTTATACCCACTTGCCACCCATCTCTGGGGATGCTCACATGTGTCTAGGTGTGTCTGGCTTCCATCAGCCAGTGTCATCACTGCCTGTGAGTACACCCTCCCAGGCTCTACCTGAGGACCCTTTGAGAATAAGCACTGGATATCAGCAGTGTTTTGGGGACTGCACTTTGAGCCAAAAGATGTAGGTCCGAACCCTGGCTCTGTTAGTAACTAGCAGGGGATCAAGGGAAAGTCACCTAGCTTCTCTCAGATTCAGTTTTCCTTCCTGTAAAATGGACACAATGAAAGTACCTACCTAGCCCTGACCGGTTTGTCTTAGTGGATAGGGTGTCAGCCTTGGCATGAAAGATCTCAGGTTCGATTCTGGTCAAGGTCATATATCTTGGTTGCAGGCACATCCCTGGTGGGAGGTGTGCAAGAGGCAGCAGATCGATGTTTCTCTCTCATTGATGTTTCTAGCTCTGTCCCTCTCCCTTCCTCCCTGTAAAAAATTAAAATATATTTTAAAAAAGAAAAGTACCTACCTACCTACCTCATAGGTTATCAGGAGGATTCCTGGCATATAGGAACCATACAGAGTGATTATTACCACTATGCTAAGGTTGCACTATATTTCACAAATGTGTACTGACTGAATGGGTTTCAGTCCTTGCTCAAAGTTATCCAGCAAGCCAGAGATGAAAGGCCAGGTCAGGTCACTCAAAGGAGGTAGTGTTGTCTAGTGGTTAGGCACATATACTTTGAGGTCATATTACATAGGTTAAAAATCCCCTCAGCCTGGGCAAATTACTTAACCCCTCTGTGCATCAGTTTGTATATCAGTAAAATGGGGACAATAATAATAGCTACCTAATTAGGTAGATAGTAGATAATAGAGATACAGATAAATAGAGGTGTAAAGGATAACATACTAGTATATCCATTATATATATAGTAGGACCACAGGAGGTTGGCCAGCCATGAGAGGTTGGCTGTGGTAGTGCACTGACCACCAGGAGGGAGCTCCTGCATTGAGCATCTACCCACTGGTGGTCAGTGTGCATCAAAGCTACTGGCCAGTTGCCTGGTCATCTGGTCGTAACAGTTGCTTAGGCTTTTATGTATATAGACTAGAGGCCTGGTGCACAAAATTCGTGCATGGGTAGGGTCCCTAGGCTTGGCCAGTGATCAGGGCCGATCAGGTTCCCCACCTTCCAGCCTCCTCACCTTCCCGCCTCCTCCTTCCCTCGCTCCTTCAGCACCCCGCCGCCACCGCTGGTCACCCGCCATGTTCCACACCACCCCTTGGTGGTCAGCGCATGTCATAGCGAGTGATTGAACTCCTATTCTCCCGGTCAAACTTCTGAGGGGACACTTTGCATATTAGTCTTTTATATATATATATAGACTAGAGGCCCAATACACACAATTGGTGCAAGAATAGGTGTTCTGCCGAGACCAGTTTGGCTCAGTGGACAGAGCATCAGCTTGCAGACTGAAAGGTCCCAGGTTTGATTCTGGTCGGGGGCACGTACCTTGCTTGCAGGCACATCTCCACTGTGGGGCGTGCAGGAGGTGGCTGATCAATGTCTCTCTCTCATCGATGTTTCTGACTTTCTATCTCTCTCCTTTCCTCTCTGTAAAAAATCAATTAAAAAAAAAAAAAGAATAGGTGTTCCCCCGGCTGCTGGCACCAGCTTCCCTCTGGCACCTGGGGCCTGGGGTTCCCTGTGGCCACTGGCAGACACACAGAACCCGGACTTCCCTCGCAGCCCCGGCTTCATCCAGAAGAACATCTGCTCTAATTAGCATATTACACTTTTATTATTATAGCTATGCACACACCTCGTAAGGATTAACGTAATATTTGTAAAGAACTGAGGACAGTGCCTGGTACATCTCGAGGGCTCTTCAGTGTGGGCTATTGCCACTACCCAGGTGTCAGCCTGTGGCTGTCAGCAGAGAGCAGGACACCGGGCCCCAGGACCGAATTACTCCCTCCAGGAGCTTTTGTCCCAGCCACATCACCCCATACAGAAGGTCTCCCACAGCTGCCAGACCTCTGTCATCCGTACCACTGGCCCCACCACTCACCCTGCTCAGATTTCCAATTATTTGTCCTGTTTTGAATTCAAGTGGGATATTAGCAGCAAGTCTGGCTTTATTAATGGCGGTGTCTTTAGTGTTATCGACTTTCTCACTCACTCCTCGCTCTCACTCTAAGAAGCTCTGTTTCCTTCAATTAAGCCCCATGCTAAGTGCTGAGCAGGTGACGCGAGTCTGGAAGGGCCTTTGTTCTGGGGCTTGGGTGCTTTCTCATGGGCCGGAGATGGAGAGACAGTGCGCCGCTGCCTTTGAAGTCTGACATCCATCCCCTCAAACAGAGCCGTGGGACAGAGTCGAGAGCCAGGCCCGAGAGAAAGGAGCCCGGCCCTCTCCCCGGTCTGCCTCCCGTATACCTGTAGAGTGGGGGGAGGGGGCATGCGAGTATCTCTGTCACCACTCCAGCGTGTGACACTCAGCACCTACGGAGGATTGGAAGGTGTCAGCCTAGCAGAGAAGAGATTCCATTCTGCAGGCTCAGCAATTGTTTCAAAAGTCACAGCTACTCGGAAGGAAGCGAGACACAGAGACAGCAGCCCAAAGTTTGCATTCCCCAGCCTGGGTTGGAATCCCAGCCCTGCTGTGTCTTGACAAATTCCTTAAGCACAGTGCACCTCAACTGCCTCCTCTCTAAAATGGGGTGATGAAAAATCTCCCGCTCAGAGGTGACAGATGGGAGCCAGCCTCAATGCTGGCCCTGAGACTGGGAGGATCTTCCTATGCAACAAGCTTGTTCCCAGCCTCCCTGTCCTGCGTGGCCGGCACCTGTGCATGCGGCTCCCGATCACACCTGTTTCTATACCGTGTCTTGGCTGGACGCATGCGCACAGCTCTGCATGCATCCCACACTATGAGATGAGGGTGTGTGTATCTGCATTGCCAGCAATGGCCTGCCTGCTTCTTATTCCACCTCTGGCAGCTGAATGGGGAGGAAGGCAGGCTCAGCAAACAGTAGGTACTTGGTGATGGAACCAGTTTTGGCTTCAGCTGGATTTAACTTTACGGCAAGATGCCAAGCAGACCCTCTCACCTGCGGATCTGAGCTTTACCCCTTCCTAAGCAACATGAGTAAAGTGAGGACCAAGGCAGGGGATTCACAGCAGCACAATGGCTGCCACAGGAAAAAAAAAACAGCAAATGCCATAACATTGCTGGCGATGCCACACAGGCCCTGGATAATAATGACCTCGTGGTTCACACAGTCAACTACTGGCACCTGCTCCCCGCCTCATGGTGTGGCTGGAAAGCCCCTGACCTTCCGCTGGCCCCGAATGCCCACACATGTCCCCAGACAGCCACTGCGCTATTGTGCTCCAGCAGAGGAGGCTGCCAGGATGGGCTGGAAGAGAATCAGCCAGAAACCCCCATCAGGCGCCTAACAGCAGCTTTGGGGCCGCTCTGCCTGCAGTCTGGGGCAAGCGGCCTCCATGCTTCTCAATCAACAGTCCTGGAAACGCTGCCAACTTCACCATTCACCCTGGCACACGCCCCTGGAGGCCTTTCTCATCTCCCCCATGAAGCACTGCTCGCCCTCCTGATCTAGCGTCTGCCCCTCCATCAAGGATGCCCAGAGCCCGGTGTTAGAGTGATTCTCCACAGCACACAGCGAACTTCTCCCTTCGCCCCTCGCCGAGGCCAGCCAGTGCTCTCTTACCTGCCCGCCAAGGCCGTGGGCTTCTCGGGCTGGGTCGGTTCTGATTCTTCTCTGTGTCCCAGCACCTAAGGGAGGAGCCAGCACAGACAGCCGTCAGGAAAAAGCCGGCACATTGCCCTCAGTCACAGAATTACGCCCAGGAGTCTGTGATGTTGATGGTCTCCACGTTGCACTCAGCTCTAGGAGAACCTCCTCATCACTGCTGGACACCAGTCCTGTGCCCAGTGAGTAAGCCAGAAGCACCGGCCTCTGTGTCAACGACTGACACCCACTCAAACAGGCTGGTAGAAAGGAAGGGGGAGGAAAGTGGAGGGAACGCCCCTGGCTGGATTCAGGTGTTTGACCACAGACCTAGGGATCTCTCCACGCCCCTCTGCACATTTCCCACGTGTTGGCTTCGCTGTCCGGGGAGCTGCCCGGAAGTGAGGAGATGGCCACTAGCAGCTCCAAGTTGAGCAATCCCAGAGGCAGAAGGTGCCTGCTCCCGGTCACTCCAGCAGCTCTCCCTAGAAGGCCCAGGGTGGGTCACATGCCCATCCCTAAATAAATGACTGCGGCCCTGCGGGGAGGGTGTTACTCTGATTGGCCAGGGCCAGGTCATGTGCCCAACCCTGGTGCCTAAGGCTGGGTGGAGCCAGATCCCCAGGACTGAGCCTAGGTGGGGGTAATTCCCTCGGAAATCGGGCACTTTCCAGAAGGAGAATGGACACTGGGCTGGTGAAAGCAGTGGATACTCACCGGAGCTCCCGCTAAATAAGGCCGAAAAGAAAAATAAAGTAAAAGCCAGATTACGAAGGAACATCTAACACTCTTCAGGAGGCAGCGCACAAACAATGGCAATCCACGTTCATGTCTAAAGAGCCAGCTCTGCCCCCTGGAAGCCCCGCTGTGCCACAGACTCCCGGCTATCAGAGATATAGAGAAGGCAGGCTAGTCTGGCCGGAGTGGCTCAGCTGGTTGGAGCATTGTCCCATCTACGGAAAGGTTGTGGGTTCGATCCCTGGTTGGGGTGCATGCAGAAAGCAACCAATTGATGTTCTCTCTCCCATCAGTGCTTCTTTTCTCCCCCTCAATATACAGTATGTATTTTTATTGATTTCAGAGAGGAAGGGAGAGGAAAAGAGAGATAGAAACATCAGTGATGAGAGAGAATCATTGATTGGCTGCCTCCCGCCACCCCCCCCCCAACTGGGGATTAAGCCCACAACCCAGGCATGTGGCCTTGACTGAAATCGAACCCAGGACCCTTCAGTCCTCAGGCCAATGCTCTATCCACTGAGCCAAACCAGCTAGGACACATCACTGTTTCTTTCTCTCCCCTACCCCCTTTTCCTTCCTTCCCCTCTCTTTAAAATCAGTAAGCATATCCTTGGGTTAGGATTAAAGAGAGAGCAGGTTGGAGCAGTCAGGAAGGCTTCCTGGAGGGGGAGGAGGAGGTGGGACTTAAAGGGGTAGCTGGCCCAGGAAAACGGGGATACCGGGCTGCTATGACCAGGCCTCAGGGGGATGGTGCTGGTCTCAGACGTCATACCAGGGCACAGAGCAGTCACAGGACCACGCTGGCTGAGGGAGGGGTGGGGAGGAAAGTGGAAGATGAGTCTCCACCCCAGGACCCGGGCCAGCAAGATCAAAATCTAATTTACTCATTAGGCAAGTTTCTTCTGTACAAATCAAATCATGGGCTGTTTTTCCACATCGTAAATATTGTTTTAAACTCTTGCTCATAGGCAATTAGATTACAAGCATCGCCTCGTGAGCTATACACCCTCGCGTTTGGCGGGCTGCTGGCTGCTTTTCCTTTTGAAAAGTTTCCCAATGATTTTTAAGGGTCTTTGAAATCCTCTCCCTAGTGATGCGTGAGGGCCCTGCTCCACGACCATTAATCTCCATAACCGCCCAAGAGAGACAGTCTCATCTGTGTTCATTCCCAAACAGCCTCGCTGAGCTCCAGGGCCCCTCCTTATTTCTCCCTTTTGTTTGTGTTTTTGAGAGAAGGGAAGGAATCCATTGCCTTCTGTAAGCGCCCCAACCAGGATCAAACCCGAAACCTAGGTATATGCCCTACCTGGGAATAGAACCAGCGACCTCTCGGTATCTGGAATAACCAGCCAGGCTATTTCTCCGGTTCCTTTCTCTTCACCTGTCATTTGCATGGTCCCACCCACTGCCCCTGCCTTTGTGTTCATTAAAGACCTCACCCTGAGCACCAGCATTCAGAAGACCTGCATTCCAGTGCCAAGATCTTCACACATTCTGAGCACGTTATTCCGTGCCCTGCCTGGGCCTCAGTTTTGATATTTGTAGGATGGGGTTAATGTTTGCCTCACACGAGTGGCCTCCTCTGCTGGAGCCTCCACATGTGACTTCTGTTCTTTCTTTTCTCCCTTGATGCTCCCTTCCCTTTCAGTTCAGGCCTTAGTCCCTTTCTATGCTTTCTGCCTGGGATTGATAGCTCTCTCCTTGAGACCCACCTGATCTGGCTCCGCACCAGAGCCGCCGCCTCCAGAAAGTGTTTCGTGAGTGCCTTGGCCCTCACTTACCTACCTCTTCGGTGGGCATCTGCCCCGTGAGACACCGTTTGGTCCTTGATAACAATAATGACTATAACCACCTGTTACTGAGCACCTGCTATGTGCCAGGCACCATGATATAGGTTATACATGCTATTTCTTCCGGTCCTTTCAGCGGTCCTGCACTGTGTTATTATTCCTCTTTTACGGATGAGGAAACTGAGGCCCCGGGAGGTAAAGTGACATCTCAAGGTCATACAGCTTGTAATGGCTGAGCAGAATTTCCCCCCTAAAGAAGATGAACTTGTAGTATTGACCCTCCACTGTGGCAGGCAGAGGCTGAACCTCATTTAATCCCCACAACAACCCCCCAGGACGTAGGTAGTGCTCTCCCCATTTTGTAGAAAACAAAGGCCCGGAGAGGTGGCACCTCTCATTCACAGACACAGGAGCAAATTCAAAGTCAGACCTGCTGACTCCACGAACCTCCTCCTCCTGCCCTTCACTCCACCACACACAGGCCTGGCAGACTGGAGGATGGCCCATCTCCCCAAGGAAAACAGAGCACCTGCTCTGAGCTGTGAGCATGGAAGAGGGCGGTTGGAAGCCCGTCCCTCAGAGAAGGGTCCAGAGAGCGTGACAAAATGTGAAATCTTTTCCACTGACCTTTTCCTCCTTCTATCCTTCCTTCTTTTCTTCCTTTCTTCCCTCCCTCCCTCCCTCTTTTCCTCCCTCCCTCCCTTCCTTCCTTCCTTCCTTCCTTCCTTCCTTCCTTCCCTCCCTCCCTTTCCCCTCCCTCCCTCTATGTCTCCCTCCTTCCCTCCATCTCTCTCTCCCTCTCTCTCCTTTCCTTCCTTCCTTATTTCCTTCCTTCTCTCCCTCCCTTCCCCTCCCTCCCTCCCTTTCTTCCTTTCTTTTTTTTTCCCTCCCTCCATCTCTCCCTCCCTCCCTCTCACAACTACTCATGAGCAGCACTCACAAGGAGGTATCTTCACTCTATGACCCTCCATGCTTTAAAGCCACAAAGTCACTGCTGGTCTCCCACCAAGAACTGGCTGGAGAAGTGCTCCCAGGCCTGCAGGTTCCCCGGGGAGGTGTGTCTGAGGCCACAGTGGGCACCCACGTCCTGGGGGCTGCATACCAGTCAGCACGGCGGGCCCCCAGCCCCTGACCTGGGCCCCCAGCCCCTGCACTGAAGGAAGGGCCACGGACCAGGGCTCCCACACTAATATCTGTCTCCTGGGAATGATGTCCTCTCTGCCCTGAAAGGGAGGTGGACTGGAAAGCAGTAAAGGGCCCCCTCCTATTCCAGCAGGACGTGGGTCTCTGGCATTCCTGGCGGGGCCCTGGAGAGCCCGAGGGTGTGAGACGGCCCCTTTGTAGCACCGCAGCCTCTTCCCAAAGGTCTGCCTCTGGCACCTTCTACTCCTCCTGCGTTTGCTTTCATTGCGCTGAGCTCTGACCTCCACCCAAGAACCCTGTGAGAAGCCTCCTCATGAAAGCTCCTTCCGTCACTGTTGAGAGTTGTTGCTATGGAAGGCATCGTCTATCGCTTCACATCTCGTCTGCATGAGCCTGACTTCCAACAGTCCTCTCCGTCCCAACGTTGCGGATATGATGGCTCCTATGTCTGATCCCACAGGGTGGGGCCAAAGTAGGTTCCCAGTTGTGTGTACACGAAACTGTTTATTCTTGTACTATTATTTATTAATTATTGTACTATTTTCCATACAAACAACTATAAACCTACTTTGGCCCCACCCTGTAGGTCCCTCTTTGCCTTGGAGACCTCTCTCCTGAACCCCAGACCCACCTACAACTTCCCACCTGACAGCTCCACCTGGAGGCATGATGGGAGCCTCACACTAACCACATCCAAAGCTCAAGTCCTGATCTTTCCCCCAAACCTGTGCCTGCCGGTCTCTCTCCGCCCCTCTGGCGAATGTCCACTCCACTTTTACAATGACTGAAATTGGTATTTTGGGCATCACCCTTACTGATATCTCCTTCTCGTCTCTCCTCCTCCCACCCACTTCCTCCACCACCATCACACATTTGGTCTGTCATCAAGAGCTATCATCCAGGTTTTCACTAATTGCCACGCCCTGGCCCCAGCCACTAGCTTCTCTTACCAGGGCGGTTTCCTCACTGGTCCTCCAGCCTTTGCCACAGGCCCCTAAGTCCATTCTCATTATGGGAGCCAGAGTGGAAACATAAGTAGCCCCCCAATGGCTCCCACATTTGCTCAGTGTAAAGCAAAGCTCTCTCTGGGACACACAGGCCCTCCATAATGTGCTCCCTTGGTCCCCTGTCTCTCTGGCCTCCTCTCCTACCTTTCACCCCCTTGCCCACTCCACTCCCTCAGGACCTTTGCACTTGCTGCTCCCCACGGCAGGCACTCACTCACCCACAACATCCACAAGGCTAGTTCCCTCACTTCCTCTAGGTCTTTATTAAAAATTTACTTTCTCCCTTATAGGATCATATGATTTTCTTTTCTTTTTTTAATTTATCTTTATTGTTGAAAGCATTACAGGTGTCCCCCTGTTTTCCCCATTGACCACCCCTCCATTCCATTTTCACCCCCTATGGTCATAGGATTTTCTACAAGGGTGCCAAGACCATATATAACGGGGAGAGAACAATCTTTTCAACAAATGGTGCTGGGAAAAGTGGACATCCACAGGCAAAAGAGTGAAACTGGACCCTTACACCTAACATCATACACAAATATTAACCCGCAACGGATCAAAGACCGAAACATAAGAGCTGAAACTATAAAGCTCTTAGAAGAAAACACAGGGGGAAAGCTTCCGGACATTGGCTTTGGCAGTGATCTCTTAGACACACAGTAAAGGCACAGGCAACAACAACAAAAATATAGATCGATTCAACTTGATCAAAATTAAAAACTTTTGTGCATCAACACAGTGAAAAAGGCAACCAAAATATTGGGAGAAGATATCTGCAGATCATATATTTGATAAGGGATTAACATTGTGAATATATAAAGAAATCCAAAAACTCAGCAACAGAAAGGCAAACAACACAACTCAAAAATGAGCAAAGGACTTGAACAGACATTCTCCAAAGAAAATATACAAATGACCAATAAGCACATGAAAAGGTGGCCAATATCATTAATCATTAGGACAATACAAACCAAAACCATAAAACCTACTTCACACTCATTAGGGTACTATTAGGTATATTTGAAAAATAAAAACAGAAAACAAGTGTTGATGAGGATATGAAGAAATTGGAATGTTTGTGCATTGCAGACAGGAATATAAAATAGTGCAGCTGCTATGAAAAACAGAATGTCAGTTCCTAAAAAATTTAAATATAGAATTACCACATGATCCAGCAATTCCAATTCTGGTATACTAGTATACACAAAAGAGTTAAAAGCAGGGACTCAAAGAGATATTTGTACATCCATGTTCATACTAGCATTATTCTCAACAGCCAAAAGTAGAAACAAATCTGAAACTTCATCATCAGAGGAATGGACAAAGAAAATGAGGTGTATGCATAGAATGGAATATGAATACAGAGTTTCAGTACGAGGTGATAAAAAATTCTAGAGATTGATAGGGCTGATGGTTGCACAACAATATGAATGTACTGGATGTCACTGAACTTACACTTAAACATGATTAAAATGGCATTTTTACTCAGTAAAAAAAAAATTTTTTTAAATGACCTTCTGACTAAGGCCCTCCCTGGCCACTCTCTAAAATTCCTACTCTTCCCCATGATATATTTCATATCACCTTGCTTTATCTTTTCTTTTTAGTGCTTCCAACTACCAAATATTATTTTGCTTTTTCATCATTTATTGCTGCTCTTCCCCTATAAAAAAAAAAAAAAAACAGAATATAAACTTAGTGTGGGTAGGTATTTTTATCTGTTTATCAATGCATGCCCAGAAGCTATGTTGGTGTTTGACACATACAGATGGTGGCAAAAGTAGGTTTACAGTTGTTCATATAGAAACGAATTTAATCATTAATAAATCATTATAAGAATAAACTGTATTTTGCATACTCACAACTGTAAATCTACCTTTATAAACCCCTGTGAGCACACACACACACACACACACACACACACACAATATTCCATTATGTGAATATACCACATTTTATTTATCTATTTCTCAGTTGATAGACATTTGTGTTGTTTTCACCTTTAGGCTATTATAAATGACTAAAGGCCCGTAGCACAAAATTTGTGCATAGAGTGTCTCGGGGTGGGGGGTGGGGATTACTTCAGCCCAGGCTGCTCCCTTTCCAATCTGGGACCCCTTGAGGGATGTCCGACTGCCTGTCAGACATCTCTCTCACAATCCAGGACTGCTGGCTCCCAACTGCTCACTTGCCTGCCTTCCTGATTGCCCTTAACTGCTTCTGCCTGCCAGCCTGATCATCCCCTAACCACTCCCCTGCCAACCTGATTGATGCCTAACTGCTCCCCTGCCAGCCTGTTTGCCCCTAACTCCCCTCCCCTGTGGGCCTGGTCACCCTCAGCTGCCCTTCCTTGCAGGCCCAGTCACCCCCAACTTCCCTCCTCTGCTGGCCTGGTCATTCCTGCAGGCTTGGTCACCCCCAACTGCCTTCTCTTGCAGGCCTGGTCCCTCCCAACTGCCCACAACTGATCGCCCACAACTGCCCTCCCTTGCAGGCTTGGTCCCTGCCTGCTGGCCATCTTGTGTCCACTTGGGGGCAGAATCTTTTGACCACATGGGGGCAGTCATCTTGTGTATGTTGGAGTGATGGTCAATCTGCATATTATTCTTTTATTAGATAGGATAGAGGCCTGGTGCATGGGTGAGGGCCAGCTGGTTTGCCCTGAAGGATGTCCTGGATCAGGATGGGTATTCACTTGGGGCGTGAGGTGGCCTGGGCAAGGGTCCTGTGGTGGTTTACAGGCCGGCCACACCCCCTGGCAACCCAATCAGGGGCCCTGGTATCTGGGATTTATTTATCTTCTACAATTGAAATGTTGTAGCCTGGAGCAGAGCCAAGCCTTCTGCTTGCACAGCCATTGAAATCTTGTTGCCTTAAGTGGATCCAGCTAGAGTGTGCAGAAAGCTTGGCTTTTTCCTCCATTGCTAGAGGCAACCCAAGCCTCCCTCCTGCTCTCTCTATGGCCATAGCCATCTTGGTTGGTTAATTTGCATACTCACTCATATTGGCTGGGGGGCGTGGCTGGGGGGTATAGTGGAGGTACAGTCAATTTGCATATTGCTCTTTTTTAGATAGTACTAGAGGCCCGGTGCATGAAATTTGTGCATAGGGGGTGCGGGGGTGTCCTTCAGCCCAGCCTGCTCCCTTTTTTTTTTTTTTAACATATATTTTATTGATTTGTCACTGAGAGGAAGGGAGAGGGATAGAAAGTCAGAAACATCGATGAGAGAGAGACATCGATCAGCCGCCTCCTGCACACCCCCTACTGGGGATGTGCCTGCAACCAATGTACATGCCCTTGACCGGAATCGAACCTGGGACCCTTCAGTCTGCAGGCCGATGCTCTATCCACTGAGCCAAACCGGATTCGGCTCCCTTTTCAATCTGGGACCCCTTGAGGAATGTCCAACTGTCTGTTTAGGCCTGATTCAGGATCCTAAACTGGCAGTCAGACATCCCTCTCACAATCCAGGACTGCTGGCTCCCAGCTGCTCACCTACCTGCCTTCCTAATTGCCCCTAATTGCTTCTGCCTGCCAGCCTGGTCATCCCCTAACCACTCCCCTGCCAGGCTGATTGATGCCTAACTGATCTCCCCTGTGGGCCTGGTCACCCCTGACTGCGCTCCCCTGCAGGTCTAGTCACCCCTAATTGCCCTCCCCTACAGGCCTAGGTCTCCCCCAACTGCCCTTCCCTGTAGGCCTGGTCACCCCCAACTTATCTCCTCTACCAGCCTGGTCCCTCCCAACTGTCCTCCCCTGCTGGCCTGATCACTCACAACTGCCCTTCCTTGCAGGCCTGGTCCCTGCCAACTGCCCTTCCCTGCTGGCCTTCTTGTGGTGGCCATCTTGTGTCCACATGGGGGCAGGATCTTTTGACCACATGGGGGCAGTCATCTTGTGTGTTGGAGTGATGGTCAATCTGCATATTTTCCTTTTGTTAGATAGGATAGAGACCTGGTGCATGGGTGGGGGCCAGCTGGTTTGCCCTGAAGTGTGTCCTGGATCAGGGTGGGTGTCCCTTGGGGCATGGGGTGGCCTGAGCGAGGGGCCTGTGGTGGTTTCCAGGCCAGCTACAACCCCTGGTGACCTAAGTGGAGGCCCTGGTATCTGGGATTTATCTATCTTCTATAATTGAAACTTTGTAGCCTGGAGCGGAGCCAAGCTTTCTGCTTGCACAGCCATTGAAACTTTGTTGCCTTAAGCAGAGGCCTGGGAAGCTTAGCTTCCTCCATTGCCAGGGGAACCCAAGCCTCCCTCCTTCTCTGTGGCCATAGCCATCTCGGTTGGGTTAATTTGTATATACTCGTTCTGATTGGCTGGTGGGTATGGCTTGTGGGTGTAGTGGAGGTATGGTCAATTTGTGTATCACTCTTTTATTAGATAGGATGCTGCTATGGACATATATGCACAAGTTTTTGCGTGGATGTATGGTTTCATTTCTCTTGGGTGTATACCTAGGAGTGGTATTGCTGGGTTATATGGTAACTCTGTAGGGGTGGGCAAAAGTAGGTTAACAGTTGTGAACATGCAAAATACAGTCTCTATGCTTTTAAAATCATATAATCATAACCTGCATGTATTTTTCCACACAAGCAACTGGAAAGCTACTTTGCCCATCCCTGTATATAAACATTTGTTAAAATGAATGTAAGGCACGAAGGGATGATGGAAGCCAAGAAGATGACTCAGGACATATCTCTGGCAAAATCACAGTTCCCAAGAGAGGCCGGGACCCTACAAAGGGCTTGAGACCCTGTGGGATCTGGGCCCCACTCCCCTAAGCTCTTCCCTGCCGCCTAGGGAGCCGCCCTAGATGATCCATCTGGCTGCCGGAAGGGCAGGGGTCATGGGAAAAGAGAGTCATCAGAGACAAAAGGGAAGCCAGGAAGGATCCCCCTCCTGCTGCAAACCCCTCCCAGTTCCCCAGGGGAGGTTGCTGACTGGGGGCTCCCCGCAGGAGCTGCTGACAGGTCAACCTCTGAGCCAAGCTACAGGCATTTATTGGGTACCCCCTATGTGTCCAGCTCCTTGGTGAGGCTATGGATTACCAAGAGAACTGTCCAGCTCCTAAGAGATGTTCTAGAGCAGAGGTCGGCAAACCCATTGGTCAACAACAGAGCCAAATATCAACAGTACAATGACTGAAATTTCTTTTGAGAGCCAAATGCTTCAGACATTGTCCTCAAGTTTGCAGAGCCCACAGTCCAGGCATACAGCCAAGTACAAAAAAGGTGGGTGTCGGGGAGGCTTGGGGTGCTAGGGGAGCCCTGTCTTCAGGATCAGGAATGACTTCTAGGAGGAGACAACATCCAGGCAGGGTCCTGAGGCTTCATGACAATTCGGCAGGGGCAGAGGTAGAGGAAGATCAGCCCAGTCTAGGGGGTGGCATGCCTCACTAAAGGCCTTACCACCACCTCGGGAGCTGTGACTGCTCCGTGGCTGGGCATTCAGCAGGCTGGAGGTGGAGGGGGACAGAGATGCTGAGACTAGAGAGGTCTGAGCGCCTAGGTCCTGGGGGACCTTGGGTACCATGTTGAGGATCTGGGCTCTCCCTAAGTCTGATTGTCTTAGGCGACCTTGCTAGCAGTTTTCAACCTGTGGGTTGCGACCCACAAATTGAGAACCATTGCTGTAGAGCCTAAGACCATCAGAAAACACAGATATTTACATTATGATTCATAACAGTAGCAAAATTACAGTTATGAAGTAGCAACGAAAATAATTTTATGATTCGGGGGTCACCACAACATGAGGAACTGTATTAAAAGGTCACAGCGTTAAAAAAGGTTGAGCCGAGACTGGTTTGGCTCAGTGGATAGAGCGTCGGCTTGTGGACTGAAAGGTCCCAGGTTCGATTCCAGTTGGGGGCATGTACCTTGCTTGCGGGCACATCTCCACAATGGGGTGTGCAGGAGGCGGCTGATCGATGTCTCTCTCTCATGGATGTTTCTGACTTTCTATCTCTTTCCCTTCCTCT
>PVJN01015306.1:26355-44752 GCA_004026805.1 Lasiurus borealis | reverse complement strand
ACAGGAAAGAATCAGTATGCAAAGTCCACAAACCTCTGAGCGAAATCGCGTCGATGCAACCAGAGATTTCACGCCGCGCCGGGGCGAGACGCTGGAGAAAATAATTAGGAGATGCTAAGCCGCACGCTCTTAATCTTTTATTAGCCCAGCTCTCTCCCCTCGCCGCCCCCGCTCCTCGTTTTCACGGGCGAGGTGGATAAATGTGGGGGGTGGATAAATGTGGATAAATGTGGGGGCGAGGTGGATAAATGTGGACTTCGTGTGGGGTGAGATCCCCTCCTTCTTTCTTGCCTCGGGCAGGGGGGCACGTCCATCATTCACACCTCACCCCTGCGGGGAAGGGGGGGACAGTCGGGGGCATACTGACAGGACCTGTCTGTATGATTTCTTTCCTTTTTTTTTTTAATTTATTTTATTGATTTTTTACAGAGAGGAAGGGAGAGAGATAGGAAGTCAGAAACATCGATGAGAGAGAGACATCGATCAGCCGCCTCCTGCATGCCCCACACTGAAGATGTGCCCACAAGCAAGGTACATGCCCCCGACCGGAATCGAACCTGGGACCTTTCAATCCGCAAGCCCGACGCTCTGTCCACTGAGCCAAACCGGTCTTGGCTTTTTTTTTTTTTTGTATGATCTCTTAGGACTGCACGTGACTGCACCATCATCGTCACTTAGGTGTCAAAAGGACAAGAGTAAAAAGCGCCTCTCAGCCCGGCCGGGGTGGCTCCGTGGTGGAGTGTCGACCCATGAACCCAGAGGTCACTGGTCCGATTCCCCGGCCGGGCCCGGACTGGGTGTGTGGGCTCAACCCCCAGTCGGGGCCATGCAGGAGGCAGCCGATAGCAGCTCCTCTCTCATTGTTGATCTTTCTCTCCCCCTCTCCCTTCTTCTCTCTCTCTCTAAAAATCAATAAAATCATAACGTGTGTTTTTTTAAAGTGTATCTGGCACCAAGATGTTCACAGCAAGAACAGCTGCCATGCCCCTCACACTCCTCCCTCTCCTGCCGGCTCTGGCCATCACCCATGTTTCTCAGGGTCTTTTCCTCTCGTCAAGACAGACAGGGCATCGCTGGCTGCAGGCCATGTTCACAGGGACCGGCCTGTTCCCGGAGCGTCTGTGTCATTAGTCCTTAGGGCAGCGGTTCTCAACCTGTGGGTCTTGACCCCTTTGAGGGGTCGAACGACCCTTTCACAGGAGTCGCCTAAGACCCTCGGAAAATGCAGATATTTGCATCACGATGCATCATAATAGCAACATTTCATGGTTGGGGGTCACCACCCCATGAGGAGCTGTAGGCAAGGGTCTCGGCCTTAGGAAGGTTGAGAACCACTGGCTTAGCTAAGGCCATGGACGGGGGCCTCTGTGCTGGCTGGGCCTCCCGGGACAGAGCAGCCTGCTGGTACCTGAATGGGTCGCGGCGATACTGCAGCCACAGTGCGGGGGACCTCTGTGCCCTCATCACCGGCCAGAGGGCAGCTTTGGAAAGCCGCTTCTGCACCTGGCCCTCCACTAACAGGCCTGAGCGCCCGGGCATACAGGAAGGGTTGTCACTGTCTGGGGACTCGGGACCGGGTCCTGTCCGGATTTTGCCTTCGTCCTTTCCATCCCAGACACCACGTTTCTCTGAGGGGCCGGAGCGCACAGGCTGATGATCCGATGGACAGATATGTGCATCCCTGTGTGGCGTGGCCCTTCCAGCTCCCATTCCGCCCTCTGCTCTTCGTCGAGAACGTGGTGGATTCACATTTCGCCTCCTCCCTCCCCCGTTCCAGCTATGGAGCGACGGCAAATGTACCCAATAGGGGACCAGTCCTCCCTCCGAGAGCCCAGGACGCAGTGGGAGCTCAGGGTGTGAACCGAACGACACGGGGATGGATGGCCTTTAGGCTGTGCACGCTCGCATGGTGACCCTCTGTTTCTTTCTCTTGCAGTGACCGGAGGGAACAGCCGGGAGCAAGCCACCGACCAGGTATTACCTCGCCCTTTTGAGCCCCGGCGCGCAGTCTCACTTTGAGTTCACAGTGACGCACCTGGAAGCGCTTTTAACACACAAAGGGCCTGGCTGGTTGCTGGGCGTGAGCCTCGTGCGTGCTCCTGGCCCTGAGAACACGTGTCATTGGTGTCATTGGTCCTGTGGGCTGACCTGTACTTTCCTTGCCTCCCCACCGCCTCACCCCCCCCTCCTCCATGCCTGCTCCCCAGCAGGGCCCCGGGGGACAGGGGCCTCGGCCTGCCGGTGTGGGCCACCCGGGCACGCCCTGACCCGGGCGTGGATACCATCATACCATTGGCTGCAATGGATCCTTTTATCTCCTCTCCACCCCGGGGTGGCGCTTCGTGGTTTTCCCAAGGCTCCGTTCCCAGCCGGCGGAGCGCCGCAGCCGGTGGAAATGTACCGGCTGGCTCCGGGCCGGGCTGGGGCTGCTGTGCCCGTGGCCCAGGTCCTCTGTCCGTGTCCTGTTTTCTCAGCCAGTCTTTTTTTTTTTTTTTAATTGATTTTTCAGAGAGGAAGGGAGAGGGATAGCAAGTCAGAAACATCGATGAGAGAGAGACATCGATCAGCTGCCTCCTGCACACCCACCACTGGGGATGTGCCCGCAACCAAGGTACATGCTCTTGACCAGAATCGAACCTGGGACCCTTCAGTCAGCAGGCTGACGCTCTCTCGGACGAGCCAAACCGGTCTTGGCTAACATTTTTTTTTATTATTATTGATTTTTTACAGAGAGGAAGGGAAAGGGATAGAGAGTCAGAAACATCAATGAGAGAGAGACATTGATCAGCTGCCTCCTGCACACCCACCACTGGGGATGTGCCTGCAACCAAGGTCCATGCCCTTGACGGGAATCGAACCCAGAACCCTTCAGTCCGCAGGCCGACACTCTATCTACTGAGCCACACTGGTTTCGGCTCAGCCAGTCCTGTGACTGATGCATCTGTCACATTTACTGGAAGAGGAGTCGCTGTGTCTGACCAAGGAAGGGGCTTAGGACGCGCAGCCACACAGACACACCAAACGCTGCCTGCCCACCCTGCCTCTTCCGGCCAGCCTAGTGTGGTTCGTCCCTCCCCATGCTGCCCAGGCCCGAGTCTCGGGGGGCAGGCCTGGGCCGGGGGCAGACACCCTCAGTGTCCCTCACAGTCTGTGGGTTCTGTACTCCTCTGCCCTCACCTATCACCCGTTCTTGTCGAGGAGAAGAGGGTACATCTCCACTGTTACCGAGCAAGGTGCATTTGGCACAGCCTTCTCGGGGGGCTTCAAAATGAGTCCCATTCGTGTCCCCACTGTCCTGGCACTGCAGGTGAGTTCCCGCTTTCTCTGAGCTGTGCCAGGCACCCTAAAGCTCACGAAGCTGTAAAAAACGGTCAGCTCGTTGGGCTAAGGCCCTGCAGACTCAGGAGGTGCAGCCTCGGGCCTCGGGTGTCACCTGCCTCTGAATACAAACGTAGGTGTGGACTCGAGGCAGCCACCAGCTCCAGACCGGGAAATGCCGAGGTTGAGCAATGACAGAGTCGGTCAGCGGTTTGCCTGGGAACTTGGTCTCTTTCTCACGTGTTTGCAAATATTTGTCTGCGCTCGAGTGGCCGGCAACGCTGGGCCGCCGTGAAGTGTGTTGTGACCGTTTTTGTTTATTCGAGTCCTCATAGAGAGACGTCTTTTGTTCTTTTATAACTGAATTTCCTGGGTGACACTGGCCAGGAGAGTTAGACCGGGGTCAGGTGTACGGTTCTGTCACGCATCGTCTGTCACGGCTCTGTGTGTTCACCACCCGAGTCAGCTCTCCGCCCACCACCCTTCACCCCGCTTTGACTCTCTGGCACCTCCCTCCACCCCCTTTTCCCACTGGTAATCGCCATGCTGCTGTGTGTGCTTAGGAGTTCTCTTTTGTTTGCTTAAATCTTTTACCTTTCCACCCGGTCCCCAAGCTCCCTCCCCTGGGAGAGCTGTCAGTCGGTGCTCTGTATGTAAGACTCTGTTTCTGTTGCGTTTTTCGGTTTTATTTTATGCATCAGGTTCCGCCTACAAGGGAAGTCGTTGGGTGCTTGTCTTCCTCCGACGGGCTCATTTCACTTAGCGGGATGCTCTCCAGGCGTATCCATGCTGACATGAGGGGTAACAGTTCCTTCTTTTTTTAAATATATCTTATTGATTTTTTTACAGAGAGGAAGGGAGAGAGATAGAAAGTCAGAGACATCGATGAGAGAGAGACATCGATCAGCCGCCTCCTGCACGCCCCACAGTGGAGATGTGCCCGCAAGCAAGGTACATGCCCCCGACGGGAATCGAACCTGGGACTTTTCAGTCTGCAGGCCAACGCTCTATCCACTGAGCAAAACCGGTCTCGGCAGTTCCTTCTTTTTCACAGCTGGGGAGTATTCACCTGTGTAAAGGGACCACGGCTTTTTAATCCACACAACTCGTGGGCACTTGAGCTGCTTCCCGACCTTGGCGATTATAAATGACGATGCAGTGAACATCAGGGTGGAGATATTCTTAGAAATTAGTGTTTTGGGTTTTCTCAGATATATTCCCAGGAGAGGGGTCCCTGGGCCCAATGGGAGTTCCATTTTTTTAGATTTTTGAGGGAACTCCATACTGCTTTCCACAGTGGCAGCACCAGTCTATATGCCCACCAGCCAGCATGAGGTTTCCCTTTTCTCCATATCCTCACCAACGTTCGTAGTTTGTTGATTTGTTGATGATTGCCATCTTGACAGGTGTGGGGTGATTTTAGTTGACATCTCTCTGATGATTGGTGACTTTGAGCACCTTTTTCATATGTCTGCTGGCCACCTTTATGTCCTCTGTGAAGAAGTGTCTATTCAAGTCCTTTGCCCAGTTATTAATTAGATTATTTGTTTTTTGGGTTTTTTTTTTTTTTTTTGGTGTTGAGTTTTATAGGCTCTTTCACATTTGCAGTATTAATCTCTGACCAGATGCATCATTGACAAATATGCTCTCCCATTCAGAGGGTTATCTTTTCATTTTATTGATGGTTGACTTTGCTGTGTCTTTTATTTTGACCTAGTCCCATTTGTTTATTTTTTGTTGTTATTTCCCTTCGCCCACGGAGATATATCTCACAAAAATAGTGTTGCAAGAAACACCTTTGCTTTCTTCCGGGATTATTATGGTTTCAAGTCTAACATTTAAGCCTTTAATGCATTTTGAGTTTATTCTTGTGTATAGGTAAGAAAGTGGTTCTAGTTCTTTTTTTTTTTTTTTTTTTTTTTGTACATATCTTCCCATTTTTCCTGACACCATTTGTTGAATAGACTGGCTTTACCTCTTGTGTGTTTTTGCTTCTCTTGTCTACTACTAATGGGCTATAAATGTGTGGGCTTGTTTCTGTACTCTATTCTGTCCCATGTGTCTGTTTAAATGCCAGTACCATGATGTTTTGATTATTATAGCATAATTCGTCTAACTTTAGTTTTTCTTTCATAAGACTTCTGTGGCTATTGGGGTCTTTTGTAAATTTTGGAATACTTGTTCCAGTTCGGTGAAATACACCATTGGTATCTTGTTGGGAATTGCGTTGAATCTATAGATTGCTTTGGGTAATATGGACATTTTAAAGATGTTAATTCTTCTTGTCCATGAGCATGGTAAATGCTTCCACTTATTTGTATCTTTTTCACTTTCTTTCATTGGTACCTTATAATTATTGGAGTACAAGTCTTTTACATCTTTGGTTAAATTTACTTTTCTAGGTTTGGTTTTATTTTTTAAGCGCTTCTAAAGGGGATTGTTTTCTTAGTTTCCCATTCTGGTAGTTCACTGTTGATGTATGAAAATGCAACTGATGTCTGGGTATTTATTTTACTGAATTCATTTATCAGTTCTAGTGGTTTCTTAGTGGAATATTTGGGGTTTCCTATGTAACAATAGCAGGTCATCTGCAAACAATGACAGTTCTACTGCTTCCTTTCCAATTTGGATGCCTTCTGTTTCTTCTTGTCCAATTGCTGTGGCCAGGAGTTCCAGCATTAGGTTGAATAAGCATGGTGAAATCCGACATCCTATCTTCACCCCGATCTTAAGGAGAATGCTTTCAGTGTTTGCCCACTGCGTCTGATGTTGGCTGTGGGTTTGTCATGTATGGCCTTTCTAGAATGTTCCCTCTATTCCCACATTGCTGAGAGTATTGGTCATAAATGGTGCTGGATTTTATCAAATGTCTCAGGGTTTAGCAGGTCCAGCTGCCACCCACTGGGTGCTCACACGCCATGTGGTGTGGAGGGGTCTCAGGGAGTTGTCAGGGTGAGGCCAGCAGAGTTTAACAGGCCCAAACAGGCCACGATTTGGCCATGTGACCGGAGGGCTCTGCACTGGTCTGGCAGGCAAAGGGGGAAATGTCCCCCATTCTAGAGCCACACACTCTGTCTGTCCCACATTCTTCCCAGAGTTTGATCTTAGCAAGGTCCCTGGCAGTTGGGAGGATGGGCTGGTAGATGATCCCTGTGAGGGGGAGGTGCCAGTCAGATATGAAGGAAGTTTGGGGAGTGGTTCCCACCCCCTCCACACCCCAGAGCCACACGATTCCGTCTGTTTGGGATTCTGCCCAGACCTCAGCAAGGAGGAGCCGTAGCAGTGGAGAGGTGAGGGCCACTAGCAGCTGGGAGAGTGGGGGTGGTTTCTCTCCCATGACGTGGAGGTGCCGGTCAGGGTCACGGGTAAGTGGGGGAGTGGCCCCTTCACCAAAGCCACACAACTCAGGCACTGGTCCCCTCACCCCCCACCCGTGAGTCTGCCCAGACCTCTACTCCCAGGCCCGGCAGCTGACTCTCCCGCAGGCCCGAGCTCTGCAGGGCGGGGCCACCGGGGGTCCAGGGGGCAGGGCTATGCATTCCCAGGCCAATGCCTTGTGGAGAGGAAGACTCCACCGAGGAAGATGGCGTCTGCAGGGCCTCTTTTCTTTTGTCCTAAATATAGTTTTTACTGTTGAGAGTGTTACCGACCTCTCCCATCCCCCCCTTTCTCCCCTCCTCCCAGCTCTTCCCACCCCCAAGGCTTCATTCCCTATTGCCCGTGCCCATGGGCTGTGCCTATAAGTATCTAAGTCCTTTGCTTTATCTCTTCTCAACCCCCTTCCCCCCTTTCCCTTCCCTCCACCTCTTCCCCCCCCCACAGCCAACTCCACAAAAATTGAGGTACAGTGGTACCTCAAGACACGAGTGCCCTAACATACGAGATTTTTGAGATACGAGCCATCGAGTGAGCGATTTTTGCTTTGAAATACGAGCAACATTTGAGATAGGAGTCATCGCGCAGATCAGCCAGCTGCACACGACCCACCCGTTTACCAAGACTCAAGCGTCTCATAGTTTCCCACGCCTCAAGGTGACGGAACGAATTAAGCTCGTATCTCGAGGTACCACTGTGTGTAAATCTGCTCCTTGCCTCCCTGTTTTGGGTCTTACTCTCCCGGTGGGTTCATTTCGGTCTTTAGATTCCGCAGATGAGTGAGGTCACGTGATATTTGCCTTTCTCGGTGGGGCTGAGCAGACTATTTTCCCCACAGACCTGTTTTCTTAACACGTGAAAGCCGTTGGTCAAGAAATATATCGAGGCGCCTTCGGAGGGACTTACTTTCATTTCCCGTTTTTGCCTTCTCTTCACACTGGGCGGAACCGGCAGACTGTGCCGACACCAAAGGAGAACACCAAATATTGACTCGGAATCTTCAACACGGATTTGATGCCAGATGAGATCAGCGTGGCGACCAGTCCCTGAGGGAGAGGGAGATTCTTTAGACGTTAACCTGCGAGGGAAGGGTTGGGGGTGGGTTAGTGACACAGTCATTTTCGGAGCCAGGAGCGGGGGGGGAGGGGGGGGGGGAGTCGATCGGTGTCTACCCACGGGTGTTCCCGACTCTGCAGAGGCATTTCTGGTCTCTGTTCTTCCAAGGAGGGGGCACTGCTCCCGCTCAAGGATGATCTGGCAACCCAACTCCCAGGGCCCCATCTCCTGCCTCCAACGTACCTACGTTTTGGCAAAGAGCCAAGAAATGAAGTCCCCCTCCCCCTGCCGTCTAAATCATCTGCCACCAAAAGAATTTGGCTCCTAAAAGACATTTTTTAGCCGAAACCGGTGTGGCTCAGTGGATAGAGCGTCCGTCAGCCTGCAGACTGAAAGGTCCCAGGTCCGATTCCACTCAAGGGCTGGTACCTTGGTTGCAGGCACATCTCCAGTAGGGGGCGTGCAGGAAGCAGCTCATCAATGTCTCTCTCTCTCATCAAGGTTTCTCTCTATCCCTCTCGCTTCCTCTCTGTAAAAAAAAAAAAATCAATAAAATGTATTTAAAATAAAATTTTTTTAAAAAAAAGAAGACATTTTTGAAAACTCACTTTGGAGAATCGATACAGCGCTCTTTCTCAAACAGACTGCACCGCCGAGCACCGTGGAGCCTTAATCTTCTCCCTAAATCCTTCCCACAAGGCACCAGGGACCGTGTAATTAAATCGAAATTGAGCATTGAAAGGGAGCATCCCCTCCCCTCCCTCATCTGCATGAGCCGAGCGGGGAGGCGCACCCACGTGGTAAGAAACCAGGCGGAGAGAGCCCTCCATCCCCGGGCCGATCAGGGGGGGATGTGTGGAACCCCAGCTCCTTCCCCGCCCCTGAGCTCTGAGAGCCAACACCTGCTTGAGTTCTCCGCCCGGGGCCGCCCACTGCTGGGGCCATCGGGTGCTTTTTATTTTATTTATTTTATTTTTTTTAATATATTTTACTGATTTTTTTACAGAGAGGAAGGGAGAGGGATAGAGAGTCAGAAACATCGATGAGAGAGAGAGACAAGGACCAGCCGCCTCCTACACGCCCCACACTGGGGATGTGCCCGCCACCAAGGTCCATGCCCCCAACCGGAATCGAACCTGGGACCTTTCAGTCTGCAGGCCGACGCTCTATCCACTGAGCCACCCCGGTCTCGGCTATCCGGTGCTTTTTAAAGTAACTTGTCAACGCAGCTTGTTTGTGAGCCGAGGACGGGGATGAGCAGCCAGCGCTCCTGGCAGCGTGTGTCCGAGCCGGAGCGGCCTGAAGGCGTGACCCACTTCTCCCAGCTGTCCCGCTGGCACTGCCGTCCTGAACCACTGCCCGCCTGGCAGGCCTTCCCGGGGGAGGGAAGTCGGTCTCCCCTCAGCTTTCTTTTTTTTTTAAATATATTTTATTGATTTTTTACAGAGAGGAAGGGAGAGGGATAGAAAGCCAGAAACATTGATGAGAGAGAGAGATCGATCAGCTGCCTCCTGCACGGCCACTACTGGGGATGTGCCTGCCACCAAGGTACGTGCCCTTGACCGGAATGGAACCTGGGACCTTTCAGTCCGCAGACCGGCGCTCTATCCACTGAAGCACACCGGTTTCGGCTCCGCTCAGGTTTCTGAGTGCTCCCTCTGATGGGTGACGGAACAGCACAAAATGCCACTGACACCTCCAGGCCAGCTGAGCGGGGAAGGCCTTCAACGTTAGGGTTGCAACCTGTTTCGCTCAGTAGTGGGCAGCTGGCGTCTGTGGGAAGGAATGCCTTCTCTGTGCCTTTATGTGGAGTCTATCGCTGAGCCGCACAGCGAGGGAGCGCAGCCAGGTGACCAGGAAGGACGGTGGCTGCGGGTTCCACAGCTGGTGGAGGAGTGCGTGTTCCCAGGATACTGACCGTGCGCGCGGGGCTGGCTGGGGAAACACACTGACCACCAGGGGCAGCTCCTGCATTGAGCATCTGCCTCCCAATGATCAGTGCGCATCATAGCAACCGGTCAACCAGTCGTTCGGGTAGGCTTTTATATAGAGCAGTGGTTCTCAACCTGTGGGTGGAGACCCCTTTGGGGGTCGAACAACACTTTCACAGGGGTCGCCTAAGACCATCGGAAAACACAGGTATTTACATTATAATTCATAACAATAATAGCAAAATCACAGTGATGAAGTGTGGTTGGGGGTCACCACCACATGAGGAGCTGCATTAAAGGGTCGCGGCCTTAGGAAGGTTGAAAACCGCTGATATAGAGAGATGATGTTGTGACTAGATAGGGCCGTCCCGAAGGGAAGATACCCATGCGTGGTTCATCTCTGTGTCTGCTGAGACCCTCGCGCATCATCAGCACCTACGCAGCGGCGGGTGGAGTGTGAGTTCTCCCGCCCCCTGATTACGCCCTGGCAGACAGAGGGCCGGGGAGGTGGGCAGGCGGCTCCCCATCCGTCACCCACACGGCGCTGGCCTGGTGAGAAGAAGGCAGCCCCGGGGGTTGTCCTCTGCCCTCCGGGTCAGGGACGTAAACCCACACCCGAGGGAACAGGTTCAGACCACACGACCTCATCCCCCACTTTTTTTCCACGCCCCTGTCGCCCGGGCAAAGTTAACCCGTTGGCAGAGTGCCGGACGTGGCCACCTGACTTTTGTCTCCAGGGAAAAGCGTGGCAGGGCCGCTCCCCGCTGCCTCTCAGAGGAGCGTGCGTGAACTTTAGAACGTCTAAATTTAAAGTGGGATTGCATCACCCGGCACTCTTCTGACCCAAATGGCCCAGCTCGCAGGAGGCAGCCGGGACGGCCAGCGCGTTCCCCTCTGCAAGCTTGGCGCTTGAGCGAGTCACAGCCCCACCTCTCTCCTTCTCCTTTAAGGATTAGAAGCCGTGCTTTAAAAAAAAAAAAAAAATCTATCCCATGCATGAGTCTCCTTTTAAATGCTTGAAAGCAGGACGGAAACGACCAGAAAGTGGGGACGCGGATGGTGTGTGTTGATAAAAGGTCAGAGGGCCTCGCGTCTAGAAAGCACGTCGCTGCAAATGTCAAAGGCTCCCTCCCTCCCTCACCGGAAGCCACGACGGTGCCAGTCCCAGGGTAAGGCTGGCGGTGGGCCACCGTCTGGGGGAATGGATCGTCATGACAACGGTGGAGGAGGAGAAGACCGCCCTCGGGGTGTTTTAAATGCATGAAGGCGAGGAGAAAATAACGGGTGGAATAAGGAAATGGTTTATTAGCGAAATGCAGGATCTCTTAGCAAACACATGTGCAGATCATTCTCGCCCAGGATGCTCCTGGATCATTATGGCCGATGACGATGGGGCTGATCGCTCAGTGCCCCGTGTCAGCGATGGGTCGCCACAGCCCCAGGAGGACACACAGCTCCAGCTTTGAAGACAGGCAGAAACTCACCCTTGAAAAGCTTAGTAAGGTTACGCCCTGCAGTGCGTACCACTCAAGTCATCATCATAATGCCCAGCATTTTTTTTAATATATTTTATTGATTTTTCACAGAGAGGAAGGGAGAGAGATAGAAAGTCAGAAACATCGATGAGAAAGAGACATTGATCAGCCGCCTCCTGCACACCCCACAGTGGAGATGTGCCTGCAAGCAAGGTACATGCCCCCGACCGGAATCGAACCTGGGACCTTTCAGTCCGCAGGCCGACGCTCTATCCACTGAGCCAAACCAGTCTCAGCCCCAGCATTTTTACTGAGTGCCTATTGAGCTTTTTGGGTGCGGGGGCTAGGCTGAAATTTGCATAATACTATCTCAGTTAAACCCACCGCAGCCACCTGGTGTGCTAGACACAAATCAAGGACTCAGGGTTGGCGAGATTAAGTAGCTCGCCCAAGCTCATACACCAGAGTGGCAGCCACTCTCCTATGGGGTTTTTCATGTCGTTCTTCACGGGCTCCCAGCTGGTGTGGCCGACCCAGGTGGGCCTCGCCCTGAGACCCCTCCTCTTCATGACTGTGCTCTGCCTCGTTCTGGAAGTTCTACTAATTCAAGAATCCCCCCACCACCGCTGACGGCCGCCCGAACCAGCACTCCCATGTCCCACCAGCACGGAGGCGATTGGTTCTGAGACTCTAGGATTCAGAGAAGTAGGAGGTGATAGGTTTGGTGTAGGTTTTTGGTAGGGGTTTTTTCAAAGCGTTTCTATAATCAGGATGAGCATCTACTCACTCTGGGTTCCTGTTGAGCATTAAATTACTTTTCTAATTAAGTCAGCGGAAAAGCGAGTGAATCTGGTCTAAGAAAAAAAAAAAACTATTTGTCACCTGAAAAGAGAGATTAAAAGCTGGGGGCGGTGGGGGTACTACATTGGGATAATCCACTGCCCACTGGTGAGTTTTCCCGGTGGAGCCAGGCAGCGCTCACCGGGCCACAAGACGAGAATTGAGGTAAAGACCTCTCTTCTCCACAGCCGTAGATGTTCTCTCGCTCTTTCATCTTCCAGAAAAAGCACCTCGCTCCTGAAACTCTTTCTCAGGTTCCTCACTCTTAGCAATAACAGCGTCTTTGTCTATGGCAGTGGTTCTCGACCTTCCTAATGCCACGTCCCTTTAATGCAGTTCCTCATGTGGTGGTGACCCCCAACCATAAAATTATTTTCATTGTGGGGGGTCACCACCACATGAGGAACTGCATTAAAGGGACGTGGCATTAGGAAGGATGAGAACCACTGGTCTACGGACTCCTGTGCGGAAACACGAGACGCGGAGTCTCTGTGCTGAAAATGTAGCTTCTCCTAAAAAGAGTAAAAATAGTTAAGGAGCCGACTTGCCTGGTGCTGCGTGTAGACTACGTGTGTCTGATTTTGCTGGGGAAATACTACTTGGTCCTTCACCATCTTAGGGGTGAAAGAAGGTGTGCCAGACCGTTTCCCCACCTCTCGCTACAAAAAAGTGATCACACATTTCTTGTCTTACGAATAAATTGCAACGTTTTTATACTAGAGGCCCTGTGCACGAAATTCGTGCCAGGGACTCGGCCCTCGCAGCTACAGCGACTTGCCTCAACCCTCACAGCCCCGGCTTTATCCAGAATGATGTCTGGAGGTAGTTCGGCTGTTTGGACTAATTAGCATATCATGCTTTTATTATCACAGATCAACTTTATTTTGTCAAGTAGCAGCTAACAGAGAACAAAGTTCTGCGGAGGGCAAGATACAGGGAAAGGTAGTGAAAACTCAGCGTATGGGTCCCAGGAAAAGCTACACTGTCTTTATGATCCTTAATGTGGGGAAAAGTTATTATCCCCCAAAATACTGCCTGACGTTCTGTGGGTGCTCATCCAACAAGGGTGGAAGAAGCACGAGTCTGCAGCTTTTTGCCTCCCTGGTCTGCCCCTCGCTCAAACTTGTCTGAAAAGGGAGTATTTCCATCATACCATTACGGGATAATTCAATTAGGCCGATGTTGTGTGGGTGCGAAAACAATGTAATTTACCATGTTGAGTGATGAGCCAATCGGATCCCTCTCCTTTTCCAAGGCAACGGATTGTCTCACACGTGACCATAAACAAAATGGATTTTTATGAGGCATAATCGACTTGGTGAACAAATGGAATCAATTCCCTGCCTGACCTCCAGCTTTGAAAACGAGAGGCCCGCACGGCACACATGCTTCCCATTTGGGTTCTGTTACTGAGATGACACTTAATATAAAAGTCGCAATTTAACTTCCCCCTCAAGTATTCCATCCTCGAGACTAAATGACTCTTAAAAAGATGCTCGTCGACAGATGGGAGCCACTTACGGCCTCATCAACTCCAGAGCGAGCGAAATGATCGTGGCAGCGGGGAGAGATGACGGGAGGGCCGCGGCTGGTTGTTTCGGAGATGATGAACGGGTGGCGGGCCGGTGCGCCGGTGCCAGGGACACTGACAGATTGGTACCCCTTTCATCCACGAGGAACGCAGAGAGGTGACGCCAGTGCTGGGCGCGTTGGATCCATCAACAGGCCATTTACACACACACACACACACACACACACACACACACAATCCTTGCGTTCGGAGTGTGCTGAGGGAAAGGGGGGAAGGGGTGTGGGAGGAAAAGCCAGCCCCCGAGCCTGTGCTGGAGTGGGGTTTCGGGGGGAGAGGGTTTCTGTCCTGAAAGAGGAGGCCTGCGCACCCTGAACGGGTGCAGACTCACAGCGTGTGATGATGTGTTTGGTGGCTATGCCGTTCCGAGAAGTCAACGGTCAGTGCAGAGTGGCCCCGGAGGGTCACGGGGCCTGCAGACACCGCTTACTCGGATGTAATTCTGCAGGACACAGAACTAAATAATTCTGGCCCCGAAAACCTAGAGTTGAGACGTGACCTGCGGAGTTGCCTCCCTCCCGTTTCACAAGTTGAATGTGGGATGTGTGTCTCACCGCCGACCTGGGCACAAAGAGTCATTTGCAGGTTGGTCTGAGCCCTACGGCCTGCCAGTGCTGTCCTGCTCATTCAGAAACCAGGCTGGTCTGGCCTGGGCTGGAAATCCCCGGAGGAAGACGGTGAACCGGAGAGCGATTGGTGAAGCGAGGAGATGAGGTTAGGGGAGCAGAAGGATACCAGTTACCTTGGAGACGACCAAGGTTGAATGGTGCTGGGGCTACAGGTGTACAGAGCCCTGTCCACACGGTCCTCGCGTTCTTGCGGACAAAGGGAGACAATGACCGAGGGACAAATGCGTGAACAGGAAGATTTTGATGGTGACAAGTACGGTGCCCGCACTACCGCAGAGTGATGCCATCGAGCGGGAGTGGTGGATGGGGGGAGGGAGGTGGGAAAGACCATCTGAACGAGGTGTCCCAGGAGGGCCCATCTGTAGACGACCACCTGAATGGTAACGTAGCCCCTAGAAACGTGGGCCCAAAATGCAGCACATAGGATTTTATTTTTGCTTCCGTCTCTCTGGCCACCCATCTGATCACAGTCGCTCCCTGGGACGTGGGAACCAGACTTGGCTCAGACTGAGCTCTGTACCAAGCCCCAGCAGCGAGGAAATCCTGCTGATGAGTCTCGGAAGTTAGAGGAGGCTGCGGTGACTCAGCACCCAGGCAGCGTCCTCTGATTCGTGACAGGAAGTAGAAGTTCTTCCTCAATGTGTGACTCCCCATGGCGATGGCACCTAGAGTCTCAGGGGTGGGAAGCCACGAGCCCTGGTTTCCAGCCCCCGGGGGTTGAAGGTTGGAAGATACCCTCACTTTGCTCCATTCACCCCAGGCACACACTCAACAAGTGCCCTCCTAGTCTTATGTTCTTCCAGATGAAACTGTATGAAATGCCAACATACAAACCACCACTTTTTTCTTTTTCTTTTTTTTTTTTTAAGGTTGACACCTATTCTTAACTGGTTTAGATTTTTTTTTAAATATACTTTATTGATTTTTTACAGAGAGGAAGGGAGAGGAATAGAGAGCTAGAAACATCGATGAGCGAGAGACATCGATCAGCCGCCTCCTGCACGCCCCCCACTGAGAATGTGCCCGCCACCAAGGTACATGCCCTTCACCGGAATCGAACCTGGGACCTTTCAGTCCGCAGACCGACGCTCTATCCACTGGAGCCACACCGGTTTCAGCCAAAACACATTTTCTTGAAAAGACTAACCTGGATGAAGTCAAGACATGAGCGCTCCTCGGCCCCCCACATCCGTCTGCCGGTTTCTAGGGGAGTGCGAGGCAGAGGGGAAACAAGGATGCCATGGCGATGAGAAGCTGGCTCCTGGCTGGCAGAGAAGCTGGGCGGATAACCGCCATCTCCATGTGGTTTTATGTGCGTAACGAGAGAACTAGAGCCCGGATGGTGTTTGCTCCCATCCTGATTCTCTGAGAGCAAGAGCCCAGCACCTCCCTGGCCGGGCTGAGGTGTTGGGGTGGTTCGGTAAAGCGCCAGTTCTTGGTACCCACCCTGCGAACCTCAAACCAACCGGGCAAGAGAAGCCACCGCAGGCTGGGGGTGCCCCCTGCCCACTCTCACTAGAGCTGACGCGGGCACAGTCGGGCCCCTGAAGGCGGCCCAGGAGTCACGTGGAGCTGATCAAAAGGAAACACTTCTAGTTACAGAGGTGACCACGCGGAGAGCGCCGAGGGGCAGACGTGGGTGGCAGAAGAGCCTGGATTTCCATCCCAGCGGCGGCTGCGTGTTGTGAGACACACAGCAAGTTCCATGGAGACGTGGTCACTGCCACCTGACCCGGCCGGGATGCGGATTAACTCTTCATCCAGAGCCCACGCTCCCCACGGGTCCTCGGCCTGTGGCCCGGGTCCAGGGGCCTGTCCTTTAAACCGAGCTGCAGCCCAGCAGGGGTCAAGACAGGCCGCCTCCCTTCCCTGCCAGCTGGGAGAAATGCATCCCGCCTGGCTCCGAGCGTGCCCTGGGCCCGGGAGTCTCAGTAGATGGGTCGTGAGTCACCGGGCAGGCCAGAGGCTTGTCCCGTTGTCCTGAGACCAGGCCTAGCTGTGCAGGGGTTCTCTCTGGTTGTCACCGGGCAGTGGTGCTCAGCTCTAGTCAGTTCCGTCTTGTTGCAGTGTTGGCTATAGGCTCGCTGCTGGTGGTCCCAGCGATGGGCATCCCTGGGAAAATCCCCGGCATGGAACCTGGGCTTTCTTTCTCTGCTGGGGACAGTCTCCCTTGGGTGGGGAGTAGGTGGAATTCCTGGGGTTATATGTGATATTGTTTCTTTTCTTAAAAAATATATTTTATTGATTTTTTACAGAGAGAGGAAGGGAGAGGGATAGAAAGTTAGAAACATCGATGAGAGAGAGACATCGATCAGCCACCTCTTGCACGCATCCTACTGGGGATGTGCCCGCAACCAAGGTACATGCTCTTGACCGGAATCAAACCTGGGACCTTTCAGTCCGCAGACCGACACTCTATCCACTGAGCCAAACCGGTTTCGGCTACATGTGAGATTTTTATTTATTTTTTTAAAATATGTTTTATTGATTTTTTTTAACAGAGAGGAAGGGAGAGGGATAGAGAGTTAGAAACATTGATGAGAGACATCAATCAGCTGCCTCCTGCACACCCGCTACTGAGGATATGCCCGCCACCAAGGTCCATGCCCTTGACCAGAATCGAACCCAGGACCCTTCAGTCGGCAGGCCGGCGTTCTATCCACTGAGCCACACTGGCTTCGGCCGTACGTGATATGATTTCTGGGCGAGGTGCACGGAGCTGTGTCGGCTCCCTCCCAGGAGCAGATTGCATAACTGCCTGAGGGAGGAAGGCGGGGGCTCTGTCCTCTCCGGAGCCTGCGCCTGCCTCTTGCTGGTGTCGGGCTCTATAAATAGACCCAGTGGGACCCTGCCATGCGAGAGGCAGGCATAGCTTCATGTCAACACCAGCCCGCCCGCTGGTGCCACCGCCGCTCTCCCCGTTGGCATCGCTGTTGCCTCGGCCTAGGTGGCTTTGGGCTGTGGGTGGGGGAGAAGAGGTTCCCCAGGCAGAGGCTGCTTCCTGGGCCTTAGAAAGGAAGGAACAGACCAGGGTGCACCCCTCAGCTCCCCCTCCCGTCCACCAGCGGCTCGGCTGCACTTCCCGGGGCTGGGCTGCAGGTGGCAGGCGGCCTCTGTGGTCCTCAGGTCCCAGAGGAGCTCATGCTCTCTCAGCGCTGAGGAGTGAGGTCCCTCAGATACCGTCAGGCTGAAGGGTCCAGACCCAGCCTGGCGAAGAGAGGGGGCCAGCAGCAAGGAGAGACCCTGGTCCTGGCTGCAGAGGCTTCTTCGTGGCCAGCTCAGTGGCATCTGAGGAGCCTGAAAGTGTCAGCGACGTCTTGAGCGAAGGGGAATCGGCATCGGGAGAAACAGCCCAGTGTGGGGACCCCACCAAAGGGCTTCATCGTTTAGATCAGCCGTTCTCCACCTGTGGGCCGCCAACAGCTGGCAGGGTCCCCTAAGACCATCAGAAAACACAGACATTTACATTAAGATTCATGACAGTAGCAAATGACGGTGATGAAGTAGCGACAAAAATAATAATTTCATGGTTGGGGGTCACCACCACGTAAAGAACTGTATTGAAAGGGCTGCAGCCTTAGGAAGGTTGAGAACCACTGGTTTAGATGGAAAAAAATGACATTCTTTATTTAAAAAAAAAAGTGACAGATTGATCGTAATGCATGAAGAGCTGAGGCCTGAGACCGTGCAGCTATCTGTGCATTTGATCTCCAATCTGTTCGCTGCTCCCCCCGGCCGATCCGGCCTGTGCTTGGCTGCAGGTTTTTCTGCCTCACGTTCTCCCGTTGCCTTCTCCTGCAGACTGAAACCCCCAGAGGAAAAGACCCTCTGTGTGGCCTTGGGACACCCCCCCCCTTTCCTAGCACAGCACCGGGGTAACCCCGGGGGGCGGGGAGGGCTCCAGGGTGAGTGGCCCGCCCTGGACTGAGCGGCCAGCCAGGCGGCCTGGGAAAGCTGAGCTGTCAGACATGCCGGCGACGACGCCAGAGGGGTGTGTGTGCGTGCCACTCAGAGGCGCTGACACAGGCAAATGCGATCCGGGGCTGGCAGAGGCCTCCCCACGTCCGCCCAGTGGAATGTGTCCCCGCTGGTGTCGCTGCTGCTCTCACACTTGGCGTCGTCGAGTCCACGGCTCCAGTCGCTCGGGGCCGGGAGGCGGGGGGGGGGGGGGGGGGGGGGGGGGGG
>PVJN01015306.1:0-26255 GCA_004026805.1 Lasiurus borealis | reverse complement strand
CTGCTCACTGTGGCTGCTCTTATGTTTTGCTCTTGACCCATAACTGGCCACACCTCACCCCGTTTTCCACTCCAGAGCCCTGGGGGGGTGGGCTAATGGATTTAACTACAGTGGTACCTCGAGATACGAGTGCCCTGACATACAAGATTTTTGAGATACGAGCCTTCCAGCAAGCGATTCTTGTTTTGAAATACGAGCACCATTTGAGATAGGAGTCATCGCGCGGATCGGCCGGCTGCACACGACCCACCCGTTTACCGCGACTCGAGCGTCTCATAGTTTCCCACGCCTCAAGGTTATGGAACGAATTAAACTCGTATCTCGAGGTACCACTGTATAATAAAAAGCTAATATGCAAATCAACCAAATCATGATGACCAGTCGCTATGATGCACACTGACCACCTGGGGCAGACATTCAATGCAGGAGCTGCCCCCTGGTGGTCAGTGTGCTCCCACAGGGGGAGCGCTGCTCAGCCAGAAGCTGGTCTCACAGCTGGCGAGTGCAGCGGTGGTGATGGTGGGAGCCTCTCCCACCTCCATGGCAGCACAAAGGATGTCTGACTGGCAGCTTCCCTCAGAGAGCGGGCCTAAGCCTGCAGTCGGACATCCCCTGAGGGCTCCCGGACTATGAGAGGGCACAGGTCGGGCTGAGGGACCCCTCACCCCCTGAGTGCACAAATTTCGTGCACCGGGCCTCGAGTACATTATATAATGCCTGGTTATTTGCTGCATAGACTTTCCCTCCAGGAATATCAGCTCTGTTGGGGGGGCAAATCCTACCTCTGCCTCATCTACCACACCTCCCTGGGCAGCTAGCACGGTGCCTGCTTGTCACAGGTGCTTCGGGGCTTTCAGGGTGAGAGAGGAGAGCAATCAAGTTCCCTGTTGAAGAGCAGGGGAGGTTTCACAGAGAAGCTACCCTGAGACAGAGGCACTGAGAACCAGGAAGAGCAAGGCTCTCCCATGTATTGCCACACTTTTTTCCTTAGACGTCTTTGACTATGGATTTTTTTTTTTAATCTGCAGTTCCATATCTCTCAACTAACGTTGCCACAATACCTACTCCCTAAAGGAATTTATGGGAAGCAGTCCCTCCTGCCATAGGGTACAGTTGTGTGTGTTTTTTAAAATATATTTTTATTGATTTTCACAGAGAGGAAGGGAGAGGGATCGAGAGCCAAAAACATCGATGAGAGAGAAACATCTATCAGCCGCCTTCTGCACGCCCCCCACTGGGGATGTGCCCGCAACCAAGGTACATGCCCTTGACCGGAATTGAACCTGGGACCCTTCAGTCTGCAGGCCGACGCTCTATCCACTGAGCCACACTGGTTTCGGCCATAGGGTGCAGTTTTGCTGTGGCTCAACGGGTAGCTCCAGTGAGAAAATCAAAGAGCAGAGTGAGCTGGGAAGCAATCCCCTTCCTTGCCGTGGTGCAGAGAAAGTGCTACCGTTGTTTGGAAGGGAGAGGGCCCCTCGCTGGAGATGCGGGTGGTTCTCAGGAGGAAGCAGGCTTTTGGGTCAGCCTGGGGGACTCGGGGCACCCCACGACAGGAGGAAAACACGGACGGAGGTGCTGAGAGCTGGAGGGAAGCGAGAGGAGGACGTGTCAGGACAGGAGCAGAGCCCCCGCGGGGACAGGCTGCAGGTGCCAGCCGTGGCATCCAGGGCTCGAGTTTCTATGTGGTCCAGCCAGTTCCGAATTCTAAGGGATGAGCAATAAAATGTTTCAGGGAGACTAATTGGATGTTCCTTTTCAGGGAGGCTAATGAGAGGATACCAAAGAACATCCAATTAAGAAATAAATAAAAATGTGTTCTTTAAAAAAAAAGCATGATGAGATGCAAATGAACCCATTTACTTTCTCATTGTTAAAGCATCTCCCAGATTTTGTGAGGGGGTGACTGGAAGGTAACCAACAGAACCTTGTCAGAAATAGCCCCTTTGGGAGAAGCAGGGTAAGTTTGCTTTATATAAAGATAAGCTTTGGGGATATCAGCATGAAGTGGCCTGGAGAAAAATGGAGATGGAAGTCTAGTCTGTTTATGACTGCTTTTCTTTATTGGTATGTCTATGAGGTGATGCAGGCAATGCATTGGTATAAGCCTCAAATATATTTATTTTTATTTTTTTAATTTACCGCATTTTCCGGCATAGAAGACGATCCCCAACTTTCCTAGTTAAAATATAGAGTTTGGGATATACGCGCCCTATATGACGACCCCTGACTTTTGAGAAGATTTTCCTGGGTTAAAAGGTCGTCTTACGCGCCCGAAAATACAGATATCTTTGTTGTGGAAAGTATTAAAGTGTCTCCTTTTCTCCATCCCATTGACCTCCTCCACCCCACCCACACCCCAGGCCTTTCCCACACCATTGTCTGTGTCCCTGGCTTGTGCACATATGCATACAAGTTCCCTGTTAATCCTTCCTGACCCCTCCCCCACCTTCCTCCTGAGGGGAGTCCATCAGTTCCATGCTCCCCTGTCTCTGCATCCACCCCGTTCATCCATTTACTTTGTTCATTAGAGTCCACCTAGGAGTGAGATTAGGTGATGCTTGTCTTTCTCTGGCTGGCTTATTGCACTTAACATAATACAGCGGTACCTCAAGATACGAGTGCCCTAACATACGAGATTTTTGAGATACGAGCCATTGAGTGAGCAATTTTTGCTTTGAAATACGAGCAACATTTGAGATAGGAGTCATCACGCGGATCGGCCGGCTGCACACGACCCACCAGTTTACCTCGACTCGAGCGTCTCATAGTTTCCCACGCCTCAAGGTTACGGAACGAATTAAACTCTTATCTTGAGGTACCACTGTACTCTCCAGATCCCTCATGCTGGCTCAGAGGACAAGAAATCCTTCTTTTTTTTTCCTGCTGCATCGTATTCCATTGTGTAAGGTACCACCGTTTCTTTTATCCGCTCCTCTGCCGATGGGCTCTTAGGCTGGTGCCGAGTCGTAGCTATGGTAAATTGCACTGCTATGAAGATAGGAGTGCATCTATCCTTCCTGATTAGTATTTGGGGTTTCTTAGGATCTATTCCCAGAAGTAGGATCAGCGGACCAAATGGAAGTCTCATTTTTTATTTTTTGAGAGAAGAAACTTTCTGATTATTGTGCTTGCTGATGTTCCTCTGATGGTGAGGAGGGGAAACTCAGGGGTAGAAGCCTCCAATTTAAAATCCCATTGACCTGGATTCTACTCGCCCAGCCTCCTCCATCACCAAAAGCCTCTGCTGTGATTGGAAGGCAGGCGGGTGGGGAGAAGTGTCACCGCGTCCTAACGGGGGGTTGTTACTCGGTGACGCCAGTGAGGTAAGCGGTTGCTGTGAGACGGTCTAATGGCCGTCCAGTAAGCAGCCTCCTGGGTTGTTCCTTTGCCCACACTTTGTCTGCTCCGAGCTGAGGAAACCGACTCCTCTGACTACGCCACCAGGAGCCTGAAGTCTGATTAGGAGCAGTGAGCCTCTCTCCTGCCGTTCTCTCTCTGGCCCACGCAAGCATCAGCGTGGCCTGTGGGACGGGGCCAAGGGGGTGGATAGGTGGGAAGGGTGTTTATTGGTGGGACACCCCTGCCCAGGCTGGCAGAGCCTGCGTCTGCTTTCTGAACAGTCACCCCCACCCTCCCTGATGCCTTCTCACCACGATGTCACGAGATGAGCTTCTGTGTGCTTTTTTCTTTTCCTCTGCTGCACTCTCGTTCATGGTTCCCGAGTACCGTTACTGCCTGGGGAGCAACTGGGGAGCTTGTCTAAACTAGAGTCGGGGGCCCAGATCTCGGGGTGCCCTCAGGGGCTCCGAGCAGCACTGAGTGACTTTGAACCAACCGGTCTGGTTTGGCCGCAGGTGAGGTCCAGCCCACCACGCCCCCTTTTCCACCTCTGCCCGCACCTGTTTATCTGCTTGCCCTGCTGCCAAAGGCCTGTTTGCATATAGATTTTTCGGCACCTTCACAAGAACTGGTCAATCTTTCTCTGGGTTAATCTTGACCTTTGGATGAACACCGTTGGTCTCTGACAAGGTCATCAAATATCGTCGCATTATCATCACCTTTCCTCCTTCGCCAGCTGTTTGCTGATCGTCTGCAGCGTGCCAGGCGCTGTGCGAGGGACCAGGGAGCCAGCAGAGCGAGAATGGTACGACCTCTGTCGTTGAGTCCAGTGCCAGAGAGGTGGGAGGGCGGGGGAGAGGCAGCCTGGGAGTGAGTGGAATGATTTCACATTTCCTAAGGGCTGTGGGAGCGAGTCTCAGCGGGGAACAGGCCGTGGGCACGGGCACGATGAGCTGGAAACACCTCCTTCTACCGGTGACTTGCGGAGAGCCAGAGGGAAAGAGCCAGGAGGGCTGGCGGCTGAGACCTTGGATTTTATCATGAAACGTGGGAACAGAACCACAGAACTGGAATAACAATGAGCGGGCAGTGGTGGTCAGGAGGTCCTGAGGGTGGTGGTCAGGAGATCCTGGGGGTGGTCAAGAGATACTGGGGAAGGTGCAGGAGATCCTGGCCGGGGGGGGGGGGGGTAAGGAAGTGCAGGCTCTGGCCGGGGCAGGGTCCCTGTGAAGTAGAGAGCGCTGCTGTGAACGGTGAGGTGATCAAGGAACCGAGAGTTTATTGGGGCTCAGCATTACTGTACTCGCTGATGAAAGTGGGAGAAGGCGCAAAGGTCTCGCCTGGGAAATTTTCCTCTACACTCCGCCCACCGTTAGGCTGGTGAGCCCGGGCATTATTGCCACGGCACATTGTTAACTCATTAGCTTTTTCCCCAATAACATGCTGACCCCCATGTGTCTGTCTCCCCTCCAGTCTTCTGGTCTCCTCTCACGCATTCTTTCCACATCTAAGGGAGACCAGGGTGTGTCTCTGCTCTCTGAGCACGGCCTGGTCTACCGGAGTAGAAGCCCAAGTCTTCCTGTTGGAGGATGTAAACCCCTCCTCCCAGGTCTGTCTTTCCCGGTCACTGTGACAGCTGGAGGACGCAGTCAGACGGAGAGTAGATGGCAGATGGGCTGGCTCATCCTACCGATGAGAGAACTGACTTCTAATCCTATTTCTGAGACAATTTTCCATTGAGGGACGTCAAGGAGCCTTTTCTGGATTCCCGCCTAGTCACTCTTCACTTGGGGAAGAGGGGAGGTCTCATGCGTGAATGAAATTGTATTCTAGCATGACTCTAGTTCTTAAATTATTGCGATACATGAATTTATTTTTCTGATGCAGGGGGAAGGAAATACTCTATGTAAGTACTTGGAAAACTAAGGTGGTTATCGGAACTTTATAAGTAGTCTTGCTACAATTTTAAGTTTTACTTTATGACTTTAAACTATTACTACAAAATGCCCCAACGCAACGACAGTTTTCAGCCAAATACAACTACATCTGGTGTCGACATTCAGGGGGACTCACCAAACCAATCCTGCAAAAGAACACATTCCACACCATCTCAAGAACCATTGACCTACAGGATGATTGAACTACACTGTATTGTGTTACAGGCAAAGCCACGATAAATAAATCAGGGTCCTTTTATTTCCAACTTGTGGATACCTTTTCGGGGGGCATTTTGTAAGGTTATATAATTAATAGCCAGAGATGCAAAGATAGTTCAAAAACAATAATGAACTTACTCTGAACATAGACTCAAGTCAATAACTACGTTTTTATCCCAATAATTTGCAGATAATTGAGCATGAGAAACTCTATTGGTGTAAGTGCTAAGTGAATAATAACATACAAGTGACCTACATAATAATATGAAGTTTTGATTCAAAATGAAGCATGGATACCATTTATGATTTCTGTGAAGAAGCTTATGACAATGTGTACGTTTGGCATGCTTTGCTGAATTGTTCTACTATGTGAGGTTCTCTCCCAGAAAGTATTTTAAGATAGATATGTTAACTTTCTTATCACTGTCCCCACATGTGTGAATGCGCTCTCAATGTTTCTTCTCTATTTTAACAGAACCCCACGTTCCACGTGCCCGAGGGTTCCACGGAAAGAAAGGAAGATCCTCTGCTTGACCCTGAGAGGTTTAGTAGAGTCTTAAGGGAGACAAGCCCCTCACAAGGAGAAGGTCAACCTTTGGGCCAGGCCACAGCGCCACCAGCCGTGAAGTTGACTGGAAAACATCAAGGAACCAAGACCCTTTCCCAGAAGTTCAGAGGAATGCGCTGGCCACCGGACTCTCGCCCTCTGAACAAAAGCTTGGTCCAGGACGACAAGTGGAGGAGGACAGACACCACCCAGGAGAGACGCAGGTCTTTCCTGCAGGAGTTTTGCCGGAAGTACGGCGGGGTGACCCATCCTCGGTCGCATCTCTTCCACATGGTGTCCAGGATCTACGTGGAAGACAAGCACCGGGTCTTATACTGCGAAGTGCCCAAGGCCGGCTGCTCCAACTGGAAGAGAATCCTGATGGTGCTCAACGGGCTGGCTCCCTCGGCCTACAACATCTCCCATGATGCCGTTCACTACGGGAAGCATTTGAAAAAGCTGGACAGCTTCGACCTGAAAGGGATATACGCCCGTTTGAATACCTACACCAAAGCCGTGTTTGTTCGTGACCCCATGGAAAGACTAGTGTCAGCCTTCCGGGACAAGTTTGAACACCCCAATAGTTACTACCATCCCGTGTTTGGGAAGGCGATTATAAAGAAATATCGGCCAAACGCCTGTGACGAGGCCTTCAATAATGGCTCGGGGGTCAAGTTCAAGGAGTTTGTTCACTACCTGCTGGATTCTCACCGCCCCGTGGGGATGGACATCCACTGGGAGAAGGTGAGCAAGCTCTGCTACCCCTGCCTCATCAACTACGATTTTGTGGGCAAGTTTGAGACCCTGGAAGAAGACGCCAATTACTTCCTGCAGCTGATCGGCGCCCCCAAAGAGCTGAGATTCCCCAACTTCAAGGACAGGCACTCTTCCGACGAGAGAACCAGCGCGCAGGTGGTGGAACAGTATTTGAAGAATCTGACCAGGACGGAGAGACAACTCATCTATGACTTCTATCGCCTGGACTACTTGATGTTTAACTACACTGCCCCGTTTTTGTAGTTTGCCTTCATGGTCTAAAAACACTGTATGTACGTCACGGTGACGGCCTGGAGCCCGCTAACGGTACTTTTCCTATAATTCTCCGTAGGGAAGAGATTTAACTAAATGCGGTTGCCTTGATTTCATGAAGACTTTCACCCAATAGGATGACCCCAGTTGGCACCAAGTTAGAGGGAAATTGCCTGACAGAGACATGTAAACAGCTCGAGGTCCTCTAAAATGTTGGGGAAGGACTGCTGTTGCATGATGGGTCCTATGAGAGAAGCAGTAACCCCGCCATGGCAGGGGGAGGGGTCTAACACAGCGGGTGGGTGTCCCCACCCCAGACGGGTTGCATGGATGTGTTTCTAGCAGTCTGTGGCGGAAGAATCGAGCCCTGGCTAGCTCTCTTATGCCCTGGGAATCTTTCTATCACCCGCAGGGACGGACTGGTTTTGAACTGGTGTGTTTGGGGCCTGGTTTAATTCAGATTGGGAGGCACGGGGTGGCTGACAGTGTGAGAGAGCACAGCCGACACACCATATGAGGCTCTGGCTCTCTGTATTCCACGGCCAATAAAACATGCACAGCATCTCAGATCAAAGCCACACACACACACACACACACACACACACACACACACACCCCTCCCTTCCTCTTCCAGAGAAACATAAGGGGATGGATTCTGTTTTCTCTGGAGTCTCTGTGGAGAGAAGCCGTGAGCACCACCGTCGGAGGCCTGGGCTCTGGAGCAGGTGGTTTGAGTTTCGGCCTCGGCAGAGAGGAATGTGCTCCTAATTCTGGTTTAATTGGGGTGGGGGTGGGGCTGGAAGGTTGTTTCCGGGTGGAAGAATCCTCAAAACACAGAAGCTGCCACTCCAACGGCCAACGGCAAGCAATAGGACGTTCTATAACAGCGGTTCTCAACCTGTGGGTCGAGACTCCTTTGGGGACCAAGGACACTTTCACAGGGGTCGCCTAAGACCATCGGAAAACACAGGTATTTACATTATAACTCATAACAATAGCGAAATTACAGTTATGAAGTATGGTTGGGGGTCACCACCACATGAGGAGCTGTATTGAAGGGTCGCGGCCTTAGAAAGGTTGAGAACCGCTGCTCTATAAGAACGTGATTGGAGGCGGAGCCTCGCATGCAGAGCTGTCTCTGAGGAAGGACCTCTGTGGATGGCTGTTGTGTCCCGCCTAACTTTCCAGCGCGGGAATGACTTCCCAAAGAAGATGGGTTATGTTCTGGAGAATCCACAGAGCAGCCTCCCTCGGAACATTCTAACAGGCTTTGGCATACACAAATGGAGGGGATTGGGTCTTGTTAAGTTTAAATATTCTGTACTAACGGAGTCAAATGCTGTTGCATTCCACGTATTAAATCGGAGTCTTGGGGAAAATAAGACTCCGCGTATTTGTGTCACCGCTGTGAGCAGTCGTAATGCATTTTAGACATTTTTTTTCCCAAGAGACCCTGAGGTTGAGGACACCTTTGAGTGGGAAGTTCACGTTCATTGGTCAGCTGATGCCCTGGGTTCAACAAACCGCATGCCGTTCCAATCTCGTTTAAGTCTCTTCCCTCACTGCTCGACTAGGCCCTCCTCCTCCCTGCCCACACACTCCTCCCCACCCTGACCAGGCCCTCCTCCCCTCCCTGACCAGGGCCTTCCCCCCTCCCTCCCTAAGGCTCCCCTGTCTTATCTGGGTGCTCCGGTTCAAGGCGAGCACTCATGCCTTGTTCGTTCTCTGCACATGCTTCCCTCTGTCTCCCATCGAGTGGGTGGCAGGCAGCCTCGGTGGCCATCCTTTATCCTCAGCACTAACCTTCCACGCTGACCTTTCACCCTCCCCCCCCTCCTGAGCTGCGCCCTCTCTTTAAGGTCCCTCTCTAGCGTAGTCCCATTTGTCTTGTTTGGGTCTCGCTGGGCCACAGGGAGGGAGTGCAGTTTTGAGATCTTCCACTTTACAAGCTCCCAGATCGATGGAAAAAGTGAAATGATGGTCCCCATCCCCCACCCCCACCCCTACCCTGACCCCGGGACGCGCATCCGCTTCTTCTCCGACCAGTGGGTGCAGCCTTCCCTTCCTTCCTTTCCGCCTCATTGGGTGGTCTGTTTCTTCTGTCCCTCTTCGTCTGAGTGTGAAATCTCTGTGTCGGTGGATTGTGGCTTACGTCTTAGGCGCAGGAGAAAAGAAATGGTATCTGTGTCATTCATTCTGCCCTGTTTCTAGCAAAGCGCTGCATGGCAAGGCATGATGAATGTCTGCTGGCGTGTGCAAGGTCCCCTATAGCTCCTCTGGGTGGTGATGTGAGCCTCTCTGCCCGGGACCTGGACACCTGGAGGACCAGTGGGGCTAAGGAGAAGGCCCCGGCAGTGAGGGGAGCCCTGGGCAGGGAGGGAGGAAGACTCTGGGGAGGGAGGAGGAGGGCCTAGTCGAGCAGTGAGGGAAGAGATCTCAAGCACACGCCGTTTCTCGACCAGGACCCCCCCCCCCCCTCGGCCTCTAGGACAGCTGGGCACACAGTGATCTCTGACCTTCCTAAGATGCTGCGTTTACTAATACTTGGGAAGTAATGTTGAAAAGTGCATGATCTGGTTCATAGGAAGGCCGTTTACTGAGCACTTCCCAGGTGTGGACACCGGCAAAGTACACCCATTCATCTAACAGCACGGAGAGTCTGTCCGGCCCTCGTAACAAACGAGAGGTGGGCGTGAGGCACCCCTCACTCTGAGGGAGGACACTGAGGCCAGCGGGGTCCATGACAAGCCCCTGAGGCTGGTGCCTGGCAAGGGCTCTGGCCCCGAAGCTGAGACCACACACGGCGGCAGCGTGTGGGTCAGACCTGGCCATGGCACATTGGGCCCCAGTACCACGTTTTAAGGCTGGAACTGCGTCATCCAGGACCGGCAGCGTCTGGCACCGCCGTGCCCTGTGCCCACCTGGAGGAGCCGGGCAGACCTGAGGGGGGCTCGCTAGCGGAGCCAGAGCCCTCGGGATACCCGTGTCCTCAGCCAGCTTCGTCATGCATGCCTCACCTGTGACCCTTACGTGTCCACCTCCTGCTCTGACATGTGTGACATGTGTGTTCTCCCTCCCACCTCGCTTCCCAAGGAAAAGCGGCCCCTGAACGTTTTCCTCAAACAGATGGTGCCGTGCGACCCGTGTGGCCATCACAGCTGGGCCCCCTGTCCTCGCTCAGGATGCCGCTGTCCTTCCATCTCACACCCAGGGGAGCCGCCAAACAGGGCTGTGTTCGAGGATGAGCAAAGACAGAGATGCCGGGAGAAACCCGGGTCTTTCCTTGGCATCCTTCGGTCTCAGCCACCCGCTGCCCTGGCAACCACACGCCCCGCCCCCTCCTGCAGAGACGTGGCGAGGGGCAGCCACGGGTCCTGGGCCTGCCTTCAAACAGTGCTCCCCGCTTCACAGGTGTCCCTGCCCGTCCTCAGCTCGGACAACCGCCTGGCCCCCGCTTCCTCTGCGACCTCCCGCTCTAGCTCATTCCGCTCCCCGCACCCCTGCCTGCTGCTGTCCTGGGCGACTTGTGCATCCCCAGGGGCACCTCGTGGTCTGCACCTCGGGGGCTCTGTCCTCTCTTCCCCTGAAACCCCCAGAGAGCTAGGGGCGGACAAATAATAGTGACTCTGTCCCCCAAGAGCGGGAGACGGGGGGCAGACCTTTAGGACTTCATTTCATCCGTTCATTTCCTCGCCATCTTCCCAAAGTTTAAGACAGAGGTTCTTCGGAAATGTTATGCACTGAGATGCCCTCGCACACCAGCAAGAACACAATGCAAGCCCTTAGTGGTAAGTTTTAGGTTGTGTGTTTTCCCACAATTAAATACAGTGGCAACTCGAGATACGAGTGCCCTAACATACGAGATGTTTGAGATACGAGCCGTCGAGCGAGCGAGTTTTGCTTTGAAATACGAGCAACAGTTGAGATAGGAGTCATCGCGCGGATCGGCCGGCTGCACACGACCCACCCGTTTACCGCGACTCGAGCGTCTCATAGTTTCCCACGCCTCAAGGTTACGGAATGAATTAAACTCCTATCTTGAGGTACCACTGTACTTAAAGAGGAAAAACAGTGAGAAAGTGAGATGATGGAGGTGACATCCCAACGTAAAATGACTAGGATGATGGGAATTGTTTTTCCTGATTTAGCCTATCAACTCCTCAACAAGTAGTGCCGGGACCCCCAGAATGACAGGGATCCACATTTTTTTAAAATATATTTTATTGATTTTTTTACAGAGAGGAAGGGAGAAGGATAGAGAGTTAGAAACATCGATGAGAGAGAGACATCGATCAGCCGCCTCCTGCACGCCCCCTACTGGGGGTGTGCCCGCAACCAAGATACATGCCCTTGACCGGAATGGAACCTGGGACCTTTCAGTTTGCAGGCCAACGCTCTATCCACTGAGCCACACCAGTTTTGGCAAGGATCCACATTTTTGTTCAAACCACATCGGCGGGCCGCACCCCAGGAGTGGGAGAGCTGAGCCAGAAGCCCCGTGAGGCCCAGAGGGAGTTTTCTTTCCTCACCGGCTCCTGGGATGAGTCTTGATAGACGGCCCAGTCTCAGCACCATCGATGCTGGGGGTTTTGTTGGGGTTTTTTGTCCCAGTGATGAGAGGCCCCACCTTCATGCTGCTGCTTGGCTGAATAGTGAAGGACTCTCACTCCGAGGCGGGGCCTGGGGGACTCTGCCCAGCGCTGGGCCAGAAGCCTGGCCTCGGAGGCCCGCCAAGCGCAGGGACCGGAGCCGCCATGGGGAGGGGAGCCATGGGGACCGCGCTGGGCACTGCCCAAGCCTTCTGACGGCCTGCAAGCTGGAGGGCTGGGAGGGGAAGCTGTCCCCTCTGGAAGCACAGAGGACTAACGGCCACGTTGTGCCAAAGGCAGTTTCGGGAACTCAGCCTCAAGTGGACAAAGCAAAGGCCAGTAAAAACTAAAAGCCCTTTTTCAAGTGGACTTGAGAGGACGGGAGAGGGGAGAAGACTTCCTTTTGGGGTAATGAGTTTGAAAGCGAGCGCCCCGAGAAATACTTGGCAGTTTCGTGGACGTGGTCAGAAGGCGCATTTCCCTGGACCTGAGGGAGGCGCTGGTCTGTCCCTGCCAGTGTGTGAGTTGTGGCGCCGGACACGGCCAGCACTGCCGTCCCTGGTGCACACACAGCCCTTTCGTGGCTCAGGAGCCGTCCCTCGTGGCCCCCTGCTCCAGCCACAGAGCAGTGCCCCGTGCTACCAGGATGGGTGGCCTGGAAGAGCAGAACCTCCGTCATCTCACTCTCTCACTGTTTTTCCTCTCTTTTCTCTTGAAGTGTTTAATTGTGGGGAAAACACCCAACCTAAAACTCACCACTAAGGGCTTGCAGTGTGTACCTCGCTGGTGTGTGGCCACCTGTCTGCAGGCCTGTTTTCAGTAGGGACTCCGTCCCCACCCAGCCCCAGGAGTCACCACCCTGCTTCCTCTCTCCCTGAGTCTGGCTCCTCGGTGCCTCCTGTGAGAGGATCCTGGGGATCACGTGGCATTTGTTCTCTGGGGAACTTGGCACAGTGTCCTCGAGGGTCCCCCCCCCCCAGGCTGTCAGGGCATCAGAACCCCCTTTCTCTCCAGCGCTGAGAAGTGTTCTCTGTACGTCTACTCTGTAGGTCTACTCTGATCTACACTCCGCTCTTTGGAAATGAACATCCCTCAGCATCATTGTGCCCCCTGACCCAGTCTTTACTCATCAAACTCCTTGTGATCCAGCCAAACTGAAGTCCTCCGTTCTCTGAAAACTTGTCTCCTCTCTCTTCATTACCTTATCACGTGCCTCCTCCAACATAGCACCATCCACCTACCCCATGCCTCTTCCCTCCATCCCCTCCCTCCCACCCCAGCCAACACCATCCCTCTCTCGGCCCCCTTCACTCAATCACTCAATCTGCCGAGGGGAACCCCTTCTAGTCTCCTTGCTTTATCTCTCCAGTGGCTGGGATGGCTCCCTGAGTCTCGGATGCGATGGTGGCCTGCAGACAATGGAGTGGAGCTGCCAGAATGTTTGGCACCATGCTGAGGAAGGGTCATTTCCCCTGAAGAAGAGGAAACAGCATGTTCCCCTGTTGTCCTAAGAGGATCCGTGTGGGCAGGAGAGTGGGGGACAGCCCTCAGGGACACGTAGGATCGGCCACATCGTGAAGATGTTAAGGCCATGGCACTTCAAGGAGCTGAATCTACACTGGGCCCAGGCATCAGAGAAACCGACAGAGACCATCCTAGACACCTCGTTTGTCTGCTCCCTGTCAGTCAGACTAAATAAGACCCACCTGTAAAAGGTAGCAGTCTGATTGTATATTTCCTAGCCATGTCTGAATGCCTTTTCATAGTCCTTAACGTTGCAATGGAACTTCAGACGCTCTTTCCAAAAGTGAGTCATCCTTTTTTCTTTCTGATTAATTAGTGGCACAAACTCAGGGGGGAAAAAGATACTGCTACTGAGCTCTCTTAAGTGTAATTCATATCACTCTAACTTTGTTCATACTGATTTATTTTTTGTATTTCCCCATCGCGTTTCATTTGATTTTAAAAGCTTTCTCTAGCTCCTCCCTCTTCGTATCTGTGAATTCTGTAGGGGGTAGGCGTATGAATAAGATTCTGTACCAAAGGTCACATCATTTAGAAGAGGAAAACACAAATCTTCACAAACTCAGAGTGCGAGCAATGTCCGCAGTCATGTGAAAGAGCGTTTTAGGGTCGCAGGAAGGACTGAGCAATGGCATCCCTGCGTGGAAAGACTCAGAGATACCGTGTTAAGGACACGACCTTCTGGCTACCTCCTGGAGCTCGAATCGGGTTCATACTGACATCGCAGAAGAAGAAGAGAAGGTCCTTGGAGGCAGAGAGCAGAGGGGACAGGCGGCGGAGTGTTTAGAGGGAAGCACAGAGGCCCGAGAGTGAGGAGCCGTCAGATGGGCAGGAGGGCCAGTGGCCTTGAGGGGGCAGAAAGGTCCCTGAGGAGGTGATCAGGGACCGGTTACTGCTGGCTGAGGGACTGTGCTTCATTATTTATTTATTTATTTATTTATTTATTTATTTATTGGGAGTGAAATGGTCTTTCTTTTTTATACTTTTTGTTTGTTTGTTACATTAAATCTTTATGGTTGAAAATATTACATGAGTTCCCTTTTCCCCCATCTAGCCTGCCCCTGGCCATATACCATACCTCAGGCCTTCAGCACCCTATTGTCTGTGTCCATGGGTGATGCATATGTGCACACATGGTGATCTCTTCCCACCCTTCCACCTCCCCTACCTTCGCTCTGAGGTTCCGCACTCTGTTCCATGCTTCCCTGTCTTGCATCCACTCCATTCATCAGTTTATATTGTTCATTAGGTTCCACATAAGAGTGAGGTCATGTGTTACGTCTCTCTCTGGCTGGCTTCTTTCGCTCAGCGCGATACTCTCCAGTTCCCTCCATGCTGTCTCAGGGGTAAGAGATCCTTCTTCTTTACTGCTGCATCGTACTCCGTGGTGTGGATGTCCCACTGCTTTTTATCCACTCACCGGCACGTGGGCTGCCTCCGGACCTTGGCCATTGTAAAGGGACCGCTCCGAGCACAAGGAACAAGATTCTTTCTGATTGACGCTCTGGGTCTTGAGGAACTGGCGCTTTGTTTACTGATCCACGGAGAGGCTGGGACCATGGTGTTGACAGCAGTGCCCAGAAGAGCTCTTTGGCAGCTGTATGGAGAGGGGAGAACCACAGTGAATCAGAAGATGCTCCAGGCCGGGAACCGAGGCCCAGGCGCAGCCCTCACCTGCGCCTCCTTTTGGCCGAACTGCTTCCGCCATGCACAGTGTTTTTCAACCTTTTTTAATGCTGTGACCTTTTGATATAGTTCCTCATGTTGTGGTGACCCCCAATCATAAAATTATTTTCATTGCTACTTTCTAACTGTCATTTTGCTACTGTTAATGAATCATAATGTAAATATGATTGCTAGCAGTTTTCAACCTGTGGGTTGTGACCCACAAGTTGAGAACCGCTGCTGTAGAGCCTAAGACCATCAGAAAACAGATATTTGCATTATGATTCATAACAGTAGCAAAATGACAGTTAGTGCCACCTTCAAGCTTGTGGAAGAATGAGACCTAAAATACTTTTACGTGCCATATACCAAGTTTTCTCTGCGTTCTTACTTTTTATTCTTCAGTTACAGTCTATATTCAATACTGTTTGGTATTAGTTTTCGGGCATGCAGGACGGTGGTAGACAACCCTGTAATTTACACAGTGGTTCCCAATGTTTCAAGTGCCCACCTGGCACCATACATCGTTGTAGAGAGCGCCTGGGAAGTCACGTGGGCATTTCTTTCATTATTGTCAGCTGAATCCAATGGCATCGGCAGAGCCACGTCCTGGAAACACACCTTGTCAGAGGCAGGCGTGTTGTCAGCTTGACCTTCAGCTCAGGTGAGTTTCATTATCTAAATCCAGCCAAGCACCAGGAACAAACACGATTATCTGGGCCCACCCAGCAGTGACCATTACAAAGAACCCACAAGAATGCACATCATCTCCTTTGTCTTGGGCTTTAGTAAAACCTCCTGGGTTTTGCTGTATAAAATAAACATGCTGTATCCTCTGGGTCCCTGTCTCTCCATCAGAGGACAGTGGTCCCACCCAGTCCCAGCTTTCCCTACTGTATTTGTGTCTGTCTCTTCCATTTTCTCACTCCCCCGCCGCTCCCACTCAGGAACCAGACCGCTCTCTAGCCACGCTGGATGCGGAGAAGAGAGAAGTGTTTATACATAGTGATCACAGAGCTTTTTCCTACTTTTGGCTGTAATATAGGTCTTCTTACAGCCCTTCCAAATCTCATCTCAGAGCAGCATTCTTCTTCTTCTGGAAGATTCTCTTTCCTCAGTCCTGTAAGCGCCATGCTACCCAAGTAGATCTCCGTAGTGTCCAAGAGGGTTAACCCCTGTGATGACTAAGTGCTTGCCAGGGGTATTGCTAGGTTATTGCCAAGTTATTGCTACTACATCTCTTTAAACCTAGAAAGTTCCGTCTCTCTTTCAGCACCACTGGGGAAGATGGCTCCAGACACCGGGGGCTTTTGTGTAAAAGCGAACAGTGTGCTTGTATTTTCTATTGGCCGCAATGACTCCACCCCCTGTGTCTCGGCTCCGTGGCCAAGGACTAAAGAATTAAAATTTCCCAGAATCCCCTTCTCTTCACTTGGCACAAAGCCCTCACCAGCGTCTGTCCCTTGTTCCCAGCAATGGCTTCTGCCTGTCGGTGAGAGAGTAAAACTAGGGACAGCTTCCAGAGTCTCAGAACTTTTCCCATTGAAATGCAAACACTCCTCTGGCGCCTCCGAGACTTCTGGGAAGTTGCTGGGTTTTGGCGAAGGCTCCAGAAAAGCTGGCGTCCCTCTCCCTGGTCGTGGCTGCTTTCAGCGCTTCTCTTTCCAAGTGCATTCAGGGAAAGTCAAGGGTGGACTGGCTCTCGCAGGGCAAACTCCCAACTCGAACACCGAACAAAGGAGTCGCTTTTTGCTTCCAAACCTGGGAGTGTGACAGTGGATCTCAGAACCCTACCTTGTCACCTCTCTGCTCCAGGTGCAGCGCGGCCGGCCTGCCAACAGCCATCCTCTGCTTATCCCCAGCCACCAGCCACCACAGCCCAGCGGCAACATTGGCAGCGACTGGGCACGCCCAGCACAGAGCCCCTGTCGGTGGTAAAGATGGCGACAGATGCTGTCTTGGGATTCTCACATGCACCATCCTCACTGCCGTAGAAAGGTCCATCCACCGTCTGCATCATGCCACACGGGCCACGCTCTCTATCCAAAGTACCAGCGTGTTACGAAAACACCCATCTGTTCTCTCCCTTCATCTCCTCGACAGGATAAGAAGCCTGAATGGGTAAAGCAGCAAAGCAACTGCCAAGGGTTCGATGTACACAGCACCAGCTTCTGATCTTGAACAACAGCATCAGCTCCACTATGCCCTCCTTTTTATCATCTGTAAGATCCCGGCCGACTCCCAGTATTCCATCCTGTGACAATAATGGACAGATGGAGCCTTTTTCTCTGTTCACCTGTATTTCTTTCATCTCGTGAGAAGGAATCATGCCTCGTTTTGCTTCTGTGGCTCAGAGGGTAGGCTCAGTGGCTACGTATACTTCATGAATGTGGTGGCCTAAGAGAAAACCTACCTACCAGCTTCTGAGAGGTGGAAGGAGCAAAGAGGAAGAAGGTCTTAGAAAGGTGGATCTAACAGTGGCTCATGAATATGGAAACAAAGCAATAAAAAAATTAGAATAAACTTTAAAAAATTAAAAAATTAAAAAAACAAAAGCTCAGTTATCATGGCTCAGTGGTTGGGTATCAACCTATGACCCAAGAGGTCATGGCACCATTCCCGGTCAGAGCACATGCCCAGGTTTAGGGCTGGATCCCCAGTGTGCGGCATGCAGGAAGCAGCCCATCCATGAGTCTCCCTCCTCGTTGATGTTTCTCTCTCTCTCTCCCCCTCCCTTCCTCTCTGAAGTCAGTGCACACGAAAGCCCTTTGCTCCATCTGACCACCTGCCAAGCAACCAACTTGACAAAGGAATCAGGACAATCAAGTCCGCACCAGCATCGGGGCAAGAACCTTCCGGGCTACATCCCGGATACATTCCACCTGTCACTGCCGCACACATGGGTCCACTGGACACTGAAGGGGAGCGGAGGATCACGGGATCCTGGGTCGCTGGGGCAGGAGATCCGGACGAGCAGCAACAGCTGAAGACCAGCTCTCTGTGCGGGCAACCAGCGCCTGGTTTCCAGACATCACGGGAAAAACGGCTTCCGAGGCCTCTGGGTGGCCTCTGCTCTGAGGCCGAGGGCAGGGGAGGAGGGATTGCAGTGACTGGCAGGGAGGTTTGCTCGGTGTGAGCATCAGCCGCTCGGAGTCTGCCCACGGCCTCGCACTCCTGCGAATCGGAATTGCCAGCGGCCCCCACCACAAACCTGCCTGCCAGGGGGGCTCACGTCGGCACCCTCTTCCCAGAAGCCTCTGGGCGTAAGCCTGAGTTAGTTATTCCAACTGCGCATCAAGAGCTTCCGGGAAGGAGAGCGGATTCCTTCCCCGGGGTGGCTAGGGTCCCAGATCTTATCCGAATGGCAGGCTAGCCCGATCCGGGGTGAGCTGTTTCTTCACCGGATAAAAAAACGTTGCCACAGACGGCCACGGCTCTGGGCCACGGCACAAGGAGCCAAACTGTTTTGAAAATTTGTTTTCTAGCCCTAACTGGTTTGCCTCAGTGGACAGATCATTGGTCTATGGACTTAAGGGTCCCACGTTCGATTCCATTCAAAGGCTTGTACCTGGGTTTTGGGCACTTCCCTAGTAAGGGAGGTGCAGGAAACAGCTGATCGATATTTCTATCCCTCTCCCTTCCTCTCTGTAAAAAATCAATAAAATATGTTTTACAAAAAGAATACAGTACTTTAGCCCTAACTGGTTTGGCTCAGTGGATAGGGCATTGGCCTGCAGACTGAAGGGTCCCAGATTGGATTCCGGTCAAGGGCGTGTACCTTGGTTGCAGGCACTTCCCTAGTAGGGGAGGTGCAGGAGACAGCTGATCAATGTTTCTCTCTCATCGATGTTTCTAACTCTCTATCCCTCTCCCTTCCTCTCTGTAAAAAAAAAAAAAAAAAAAAAAAAAAAAAAAAAAAAAAAAAAAAAAAAAAAAAAAAAAAAAAAAAAAAAAAAAAAAAAAAAAAAAAAAAAAAAAATCAATAAAATATACTTGAAAAAAAAAGAAAATTTGTTTTCTCAATTCTAAATATAGTAATGAGGCTAAACATGAGCTCAAACCCTCACCTTTCTATCAGCAGAAGTCTAAAGCAAAACAAACAAATATATGCACCGAGCTTAATTCTGTACCCCTAAACAGAGAGAGGGGTTTAGGTGGCCCTCTTGTTTATAAACCTGCTTCTGAACAGGCTGCATCTAAGATATTTCAAAACAGCCCAACATTTTTAGGGACCTTCAGCAGCGTGGCCCAGCGGGGAGAGGAATATAGAAGAAGAGCCAGCCCTCGCTGAAAGCAGGGAGTCCGAGAGCCCGGGAGAGGGGGTGCGTGGCTAGAAGGGCTCGAGGGTCCAAGGAGACAGAGCTCCCAGCAGAGGGACAGAGCCTTCTAAAGTGGGACCGGGACAGGGGCCACCGCCTGGATCCACGACAGGCCTGCCGCGGCTCCCATCCTTCTGCAGTCTGCACACCAGTCACCAGTGGACCTCAGAGCGGTGCCTTCTTCCACTTGGAAAATGCAAATCCTCGGCTCCAGAGTAATTAATTCTGTAATGATTCCTGTGCTGCTCCATCAAACACTCCTTGATCTGAGTAGCCTCGAGGGCTGACCATTTCTCACTGCCTTCAAATGAGAGACACACAAATCTTCATTTTCCTCCCTTCCCCGTTCCCTCTTGACAGAAGGCATTGCCTTCCGGATCCTTCTCTGCCTTACCTCCGTCTCCAAGGAGTGTCTCTCCTCTTCATGGAGGTAACAGATACCCAGATGGCACGCCAAGGGACTTCGGAAAGTGATATACTAACGTAACAGGCGTCGTAAAAATCTTAGGCAAAAAAAAAGACAATAAATAAAGTGCTAGCAAAATAATGAAAGTGGTAAATAAAGTAATAAAAAATAAAGTGTTGTGTTTTTTTTTCATTGAACGTGATGGAAGGCAGTGTGAAACAAAGCCCACGACATATGTGCCTCAGATAATAAAAAGTCCTCCGAAGAAATCTATCACGATAAAAAAGTGTAACATGCAAATCAACTGGATGGCCTCACAGTGGAACGATGGTTCAGACAACCTTCCGGATGAAGCTGGGCTGCGAAGGTCTGCCCTGGCATGAATTTCTGGCACCGGGCCTCTAGCAATAAAATAAAATAAAATCACAGCACATTCTATCCTTCTCCCTTTCATGGTTTCTAAGAATAGTCCCTCCCAGAACACAACTGATAAATTACATATTAAAAATTCAAGTCTAGCTGAAACCAGTTTGGCTCAGCGAATAGGGTGTCAGCCTGCAGACTGAAAGGTCCCAGGTTCGATTCCGGTTGGGGGCATGTACCTTGGTTGCGGGCACATCCCCAGTCGGAGGTGTGCAGGAGGCAGCTGATGGATGTTTCTCTCTCTCATCGATCTTTCTAACTCTCTGTCCCTCTCCCTTCCTCTCTGTAAAAAATTAATAAAATATATTAGAGAATTAACGTGTAATTTGCATAGCATCCTGGTGATATGATTGCATAGATCAATGCTGTGGTTTTAAGTATGTTCATACTATAAAATCATGGGAAGCAGTGCACTTAGGTATGAGGAAGGTGGTAGTGGTGGGAAAGAAGAGGTAGAAATCTGGCGAATGCTGGGTGCAGGAGAGCTCAGTAGAGAAAGGTACACCTTCCTTGTCCAACTCTTCCACCTCTCAGCTTACAAAACTGACCCCTTGAGAACGGAGGGCCTTGTCTGCCCATCCACAGAGGCTGTGGGAAGAGCACGCGGAGACAATGCATGGAGAACTGACAGGTGGTCCTCCCCTCGCTGGCTGTCCTCTGCCGTCCCAGCCTCACGTCTCCCAGATGCTGGCTGCTTCTGACCGGAGCCTGAAAGGGCATCATTTCCGTCTGTCAATGGGGAAATAAGATCAAGACCATGTGACTTTTTTGAGGATTGTCACGGATAGGATTCTTGACTTAGAATGGCATGTCTCGTGTACCGTAAGCATCAGCATCATCATGATTTGCATTTATTAACTCTGTTTTCAAAGAAAAAGCTTCTGCTCATGTGACCCTGTTGGAGCCTCACTCACCGGTTTGCTGATTCCCCGGCGCTCTTCTTCTCTTTAACATGGGTCTTGGGTCTACACGAAGTACGGGGAATGCAGCAGTTAATGACGATGACTAAGTCCTTACGGTTACTAAGGCTAATTAATCACAAAGATGCCCACTCTTACTGCGATTGCTGACTAGCGATAGTGTTAGAGGAGTGAGCAGTGGTGCCAGTGTGCTGGGAACAATTCCGTGGGGAGGTCTGGGAACTGGAGGACTATAGAACCACGTAAGACGGGCTCCAGATCCAGGATGGAGCGATAGGGCATCTGGAATAATTCCTGGGGGAGGTCTAGGGATCTAGAGTATGATGGAACCACGTAAGATGGGCTCCAGATCCAGGATGGAGCGATAGGGCATCTGGAATAATTCCAGGGGAAGGTCTGGGGATCTAGAGTGTGATGGAACCACGTAAGATGGGCTCCAGATCCAGGATGGAGTGATAAGGCCTCTGGACTTGCCATGACTTTGAAAAGGGGAGTAGAGATATAGCACCCCTTCCATTTCACAGATGAGGAAACAGGGACGGCAGCCACTAACAGGCCAGTGACAGAGTGAGGACTGCAATCTCCTGCCATCTCTCCTTCCACAGCACGATGGTGTTGTGTCACTGTTATCATCATTCTCAGCAGCAGCAGCAGCAGCAGCATTGCCGTAAGAAATGTAAGGCATATGTAGCCCACCGTTTCCGTTTATGTCTAACAAGAGGGGCCAAGTTAACATCAGCACAGGAGTGAGTGGCCCAGATCCATCACCTGGTTACAACTGCGGAGAATCACAGAGGATCCCAGGTGGCTGTGGGATTTTTAAGCGACTAGAGCAGTGGTTCTCAACCTGTGGGTCGCGACCCCTTTGGGGGTCCATCGACCTCATCATAGGGGTCGCCTAAGACCATCAGAAACACAGATATTTACTTTATAATTCACAACAGCAGCAAAATTACAGTGATGAAGTAGCAAAGAAAATAATTTTATGGTTGGGGGTCACCACCACATGAGGAACTGTATTAAAGGGTCCTGGCCTTAGGAAGGTTGAGAACTGCTGGACTAGAGCCTCACAAGTCTGCCATGGGCAGGTTCCACGCTGGGGATCAATGATGGTGACTGTTTAAAAATGAGTCCGAGATCGATCGTGCGGCAAAGAGGAAAGCAGGAATGAAGACAGGCCCTCCTGGCGGACTCTTTAAAGGTGGGAGCTGAGGAGGCATGGCCACAATGACTGGTTCCCTGCCCGGGCCAGCTAGAGATGAGGACAGGCAGGCGGGTGAAACCATCCATGAGGCCTGTCGCCTCTCAGAGGCCCGTGAGCTTTTCGGATGTAGATGTCTTCTACATGTGGGGAACTGGGCGTACAAATGCCGGAAGCCAATTCCAGCAGGTCAGCAGGGAGATGAATCATCTGGAGATGGCTGAGGGCCTTTCCCCCAACCTGACAAGGATGCATAAATGGATTGCAGCTGAAGGCATCTTCATCTACATGTTCTTATTGCCTTCCCCTGGCCAAACACCTGAACAGCCCGGGGTAATTCTTCCAGACAACAGATTCTGTATGCCAAACCTTGCCCTTTGATGTGAATATCTACCTTGCCTTAGGACAGTTTGTGTTAATAAATAGCAAGGGGTCCTGTGACAAGAGAGAACTTGGTTTCTTCAGCCAAGCTCCTCTGGCCTCCCACATGCCTTGCAGAATTATGTTTCGTCTCTGGACTCTTTATTTGATTTACACTCAGCGCCTTCTCCAGATTCCTGAACCCTTCTAGATGCTGGATCAAGGTAACCGGCATTATGCAGAGTTTTGGAGAAGGTGGAGTAGGAAAGAAGCAAGAGAAGGTTTGTCTGACTTGACTGCTGGGAGTCACAGAGGATGACCACTTCTGCTCTTCTCTTGGAAAGGGCCCTGCATTTGTACTAATAAGTATGGGAGCCGGTGCCAACGAGGGTGGCTCTGCCCCTGATGGGAAGGGTTCAAACTGGAAGGGTTCACCTTTAAGTCGCATTTTGGAATGGTTGCTACTACAGGTTACACTTCGATTACTGGCCATTTCAACCATTTTGGCCCAACCACTTAGGTCCCAGAGTTCTTTGCTACCCAGATCACTGATTTATTGTAATTACCTTTATTGTTGAAAGTATTACAGATGGTCCTTTTTTTTTTTTAATTATTACTATGGATGTCTGAGCAGCCTTTAAAACACCCAGCCCGGTTCTGGACTGCCGCGGTAGCTGGGGAAGAGATAAGGGTAAGAAACATATCCCGTCATCTCACCACATGCTTTTTTTTTTTTTTTTGTACCAGCTCCAGATGAAATACAGTCACTCAATAAAGTCCTTCTGTTCCTCTCCCCGCCCTCCCGTGCTCCCTTCCCATTTGCCTAGAGAGGGGAACCCTAAACCCTTTGGGGCCGGGCCAGCAGCGCCAGAAGAATCTCTTGACTATTTTCCCAGGGAATTCCTGCCTTAAATGTCAGCGGAGTGCAGCTCCCCGGCCGAAGCAGAGGCCGGCCGCCTGGATCCGAACCAAGGAAAATGTGCTGCTCTACCAACCAACCAACGAACGGGGGAGACCCGGATCCACGGGGCTGGGGGCGGGACGGGGGTCCGGTGAACGGATTTCGGGGGCCTTTGAGAAGAAGGTCTCATCTGAGGCACCTCACTGGAGAATGGGGAGCGAGCGCCAACCTTGGCGCCTTGCTGTGTGCCGATGGTTGTTTTTATATTCCTCTCCGGGTGGGGATCTGAGCTTCTGGAAACAACTCTGCATCATAATTAAGGCAACGCCTCTTTGATAAAAGGACAAAGCCACCACTGCAGTCCTTGGTTGGTGGCCCTGAGCTGGTGGTGGTGGTGCTGGTGGTGGTGGCAATGGCCCATGCAGTTGCTGTTGTGTTTACATGTGTGTGTTTAATGAACATCCTAATATGTAAGGGACCTAAGGGGGTCAGGAGGCTGCAGTTTGTGAAAAAGCAGAATAAGATTTAAGAGTTGCCACTGACTCTGCCCCCACCAGCCTGGAGCACTTCCCATCCGGGAGGAAGCCCTGCTGGCTGGCACTGTCAGGCCCGTGTTTCCGTTTTCGCTCTCTGAGCACAGGAGGCAGAGGTCAAGGTTCTGAAGGCAAAGGTCGGGGAGAGTCCGCACACCCCAGAGACGCACGCAGCCGGCACCGAGGGAGAGCGGATGGTGTAAGTAGCTCAACATCCGGGGCTCCTTCGCTCAGCACTTGCCGCTGAGGATTGTGGTAACTTTCCTTTCCCTTCTTTCATTTTCCTCACGCGTTCCTGAGCCCCGGCTTCCCACGGCCGCTCACCCCGACTCTCCCAGCTGGCCCGACCTCAAGGGCTGATTGGAAGTCAGCAGCCCGGCTACCATCTCCTCGAAGACCGCAGGACTGCTCGGCGAGAGGCCGCGATGGCATCCACACGCTGTTATTCTGCTTCTACGCGAATCTGGTCCTTCCACGTTCGCCGAGGAGAGAGAGATTTCAGATTTCAAATGGCATTGGCTCCTGGCCCAGGACCCTTCAGAGCGACCCTCTTGGACACTACAGGCTCCACACCCATCTCATTCCACCGTCATCACATCCTGAGCCATCGCCTATTGGACAGCTGTGTCCCTCGCCCAAAGAAACGCCAGGCACCTCGCTGGCCGGCCATGGCACGGGCTGAGGGTGCAGCAGAGAGATCCCTTCTAGCGCTGGAATGGAAGAGGGAGGCAGGTCCCGCCCAGAGAGGAAACTACCTCTCATCAGGGAGGGGTTAATCCTGGCGACCATCAGCCCCTGGGCGCTACTGGTCCCGCTGAGAGCCGGTGCCATGAGGGGGCCCTGCCCTGCCAGGAACCCCCTCCTCGGGAGCTGGGCTGTAGGCACCTCCTGCCAGGCCGGCGACCCGCCAGCCCAGAGAAAGGGAGCGGGTCTGAGAGACGCGGGAGCCCGGCTGCTGGCACTGGGTGGACGGTGCGGGGAACTGCCAGCGCGGGGAGCCTGCTAATGAGCCGGGGCCTGCAGAGCGACCCCAACCAAGGCTCCACAGCCCGCAGCCCCCAGCCAGCAGCCCCCGGGAGCAGAGTGCCCTCAAGCCAAGGCCCCCCAGTCCTCAGCCAGCAGCCAGCAGCCCCCGAGAGCAGGGCACCCGCAGTCTGACCGTGATCCCGGCTCACTCCCCAGGAAGAACCCACGCTCCTCCTCACGCCCACTCCTCCCTGAAACAGGCTGGGACCCAGAACCAGGGGGAGCTTCTGGGGAGGCCCCATCAGAGGTGCGAGCGGCCAGCTCCTTGCTGGTGAGCAGCGGGTCCTAAGTGCTCAGAGTGTGACCGCAGGGAGTCGCTGACTCTGAGGAAGTAAGAGGGGCCTGCAGGGGCCAGCGATGGCTGACTCCCCGAGAGAGGGCGGGCTGACTCCCTGAGAGAGGGGGGTCTGACTCCCCGAGAGTGAGGGGACTGACTCCCCAAGAGAGGGGGGTCTGACTCCCCGAGAGAGGGGTCTGAGGTCCGCTTTGCCCCCTGAGGTCCATGCGAAGAACCCGGCTAAGAGGGCACTGGGCCCTGACCCTGACCCTGACCCTCACCAGCACCTTTGGCGGGGGGGCACCCTCAGGCCCAGCAGCGGGGAGATGGCAGGGGCTCCCCAAATGCCGCAGTCCGCCCTGTCCTCAGGCCCTAGAAACCCCACTGGCCTGCAGCTCCCAGTACCTGTCCCCACCAACCTCTGCTCCCTTCACCACTCTGACCCCCGCTGTTAGGACCGGACCGCCAGGCGGCACCCCGAGACCCTGGCTCCTGTGTTTTCTCCTTCCCTGTCACCGGACCCAGGCCGCCCGCTGCACAGGGGCCTGCAGGCACCTCTGTGCCCAGAGGCCGCCAATGCCCACCCACGCCAGCGCCCCTTCTGTGCTGCGGCCTCTCAGCTCCTCTCCACGGCTGGACGGTGCCTGTCCCAGTTCCCAGAGCTGCCCAGTGTCCACTGCCAACTGACCACCCACCGCTGCTCTGCGGGGAGGGGGAGGGGGGAGCGCAGACAAAGATTTGGGGGGCCCGGTCATTAGCTGGCCAGCCGAAGGAGCGGCACCACCGGCCTGCTGGGCTCCTGCGTGCCGTGTCCCGGGCAGCGGGGAGCGAGTCCCGTCCAGGGCAAATGGCACCGGGCGCTGGCACGCGGGCGGAGCCGGCCCCCGGCCCTGCCAGCCCAATCAGCCCGGGGCGGTAACCTGACTCCCTCTGGGAGCGGCGGGCGGGCCGGCGCGCACTCTGCGGGCGGCGGGGAAGGCATGAGTGACAGACCCAGAGCCTCAGCCAGGCGGTGGGGGTGAGTCCGCTTTGCCTGG
>PVJN01015305.1:0-44605 GCA_004026805.1 Lasiurus borealis | reverse complement strand
GAGACATTGAAGACGGCGCTAAGTGGTCACCCCCGGGGAGTGGGCTGGGGAGGGCCGGGGAGGAGGGCCGTGTTCTCAAGTGTTTCCGGTCATACTTGAACACTGCTTGCATCTTTAACAAGCAGACATTATTTTTACCCGTTTGTTTTTACGAAACAGAGGCTCATCCATCGCATCCTCCAGCCTAAACTTAAGCCTGAACTTGCACTGACCTAGCAACCCAGCAGTGCCCGGTGCTGGCTGACCTGGCAGGGCATCAGATAAACATTCAGCCCAGGGTCGGGAACGGAGCACTGAGCCCTGAGTCTCAGGTCTGTAACTAGCTGGCTGTGTGACCTCAGAAAAGTCCCTTGAGTTCTCTGGGCTTCGATCTCCTTGCCTTTTCAAGGAGGGAGCTGGGTAACATGCTAAACCCGGGACCTTCTGACATCCTAGCATTTCACAGTTCACAGTCGTAAGGATTGAGAGAAAACATCTGAGACTTGCCCCGTGTTTATCCTTAATGGGCAAGGGGAACATGTCCAGAAAGACAGAGAGAAATATGGATGTGAGAGAAACACATCGATTGGTTGCCTACTGCAGGAGCCCTTTACCAGAATGGAACCCGGGACTCTTTGGCCCACAAACCAACACTCTATCCACGCCAAATCGGCTAGGGCCAGAGGTAGGCAGAGAGAAGAGAAGCTGTTTTGAGGGCAGAGACCGACTCCATACCTCGCTGATGGAGCTTGCAAGGTGGAAAGCACCAACATGTCCTGAGTTCAAATCCTGCCTCCAGCTGTTAGTAACAACGTGAACTTAAGAGTTTATCCCTGGGGCCAAGACAGGTTTGGCTCAGTGGATAGAGCGTCAGCCTGTGGACTGAAAGGTCCCGGGTTCGATTCCGGTTGGCGGCATGTACCTTGCTTGCGGGCACATCTCCAGTGTGGGGTGTGCAGGAGGCGGCTGATGGATGTCTCTCTCTCATCGACGTTTCTGACTTTCTGTCCCTCTCCCTTCCTCTCTGTGAAAAATCAATGAAATATATTTTTTTTTTAAAAAAGAGTTTATCCCCGGTAAAATAGACTTCCTCATTTGTAACTGGAGTGAGAACACTCGCCTCCCAAGGCTACTATAAATGTCCTACGTAATAAAATAAAGAAGTACCCGGCTTGTTTTAGGAGCTTAACATCCTTTCATTCTTTTCTTCCTACTGCCGGCACCCCACACTGAACTTCAGGCTGGGTAAGAGTGTGGGCTCTGGGCTCAGGTGTGTATGCCAGCTCCACCGCCTGTTCCCTGTGACCTTGGGCAAGTGACTGAATGTCTGTGCCTCGGCTTCTTCGCCTGCACCATGGGCGTGACTGTGCTGGTTGTGCTACCCGGCCCACATTCCTGCCCCTACCAGCCAGCTGGGCCCTCCGTTTCAACCCTGCATCTTCCATGCATTTGACTTGTCTACCTCCCTTCAGAGGCCTCCCCCTGCCCACAGCCTCTCTAAGCACCTGGCCCTATTCACCCTCCCCGTCCCCTTCTGGTCTCCACTCAGCAGGCTGCTCACCTGGCCAGGAGTGTCGATTCTATCCCGGGGCCACGGGGACGGTGTGCTTCGGGTCAGTGCTTCTCAAGCTTTAATGTGTTTATGGCACAGCCGGCATGGCTCAGTGGTTGAGTGTTCACCTATGAAGCAGGAGGTCACAACGCGATTCTCAGTCGGGACACGTGCCCAGGTTGCGGGCTCGATCCCCAGTGTGGAGGAAGCAGCTGTTAATGATTCTCTCTCATCACTAATGTTTCTCTCTCTCTCTTTCTTTCTCTCTCTCTCTCCTTTTCTCTCTGAAATCAATTGTGTGTGTGTGTGTGTGTGTGTGTGTGTGTGTGTGTGTGTATACAGTGATACTTCGAGATTCGAGTTTAATTCGTTCCATAACCTTGAGGCGTGGGAAACTATGAGACACTCGAGTCGCGGTAAACTGGTGGGTCGTGTGCAGCCGGCCGATCCATGCGATGACTCCTATCTCAAATGTTGCTCGTATTTCAAAGCAAAAATCGCTCGCTCGACGGCTCGTATCTCAAAAATCTCGTATGTTAGGGCACTCGTATCTCGAGGTACCACTGTATATACATACATACATAGACTCAAAATGTGCCTACGAATAACCTGGGGATCTTTCCAAATACAGATATGGATTCTGATTGAGGACGTCCTCCATGGGGTCTAAGATTCTGCATCTCTAACAAGCTCCATGTTACTGGTGTGGGGCCTCCCTTTGATTAGCAAGGCTACAGAGCAGAGATAATCCTGCATGTGTGCGTGCGTGTGTGTGTGTGTGTGTGTGTGTGTGTGTGTGTGTTGGGGAGGGGTGTTGGACAGGGACAGGGACAAAGCTGGCCAACTGACCAGAACATAATGAGTAGAATTTTCACAGCGATGGCGCACGATGGAGACCAAGCGCGGGTTCAAGAGACACTGAAGAGGCGACGTGGGAGCACGTCTTTGAGAAGATGTGACTTTACCCAGCCCATACAAATAATGTTTACCGAGGTAACATGGCAACCAGAGAGATGCCTGGGACACGGTAACTAAAAAGGCAGAGCGGCAGTCACACGCATGCTCGTCGTCCACTCTGCCACATGCACACGTTCAAGAAAACTGGTGGAGGGCCGGGATGGCTCGGGCCACCAAGGTGACCGCACGTATCATTACTGATTTGTCGCTTTCTGGATGTTCTTCAAGAAGTTTTATCATTTTTAAGATTTAAAAACGTGTCTTCTAGACATTCTCAGACGCCCACTGCCCCCAACTTGTCCGTTACTCTGCGATACGGAGGCTTGGTACATGTCGAGCACAAATGGCCATGGTTACAAAGGGCTGGGAAACGGTGCCTTAAACCTTCTGAGTCAAACCCAAAAATAAAGCAACCCAGATTCTGTTCTCGCTCCAAGCCAAGGGTCCGGTGCTTTGGAAGTCTGGCGCTATCACCTGTCACTATAGCAACCAGGAGACCCTGGTAACCCCGAGCTTGCGGTTATTAGGAGTGGAAATGGGAAGTCGGTGGTAGACGTTCAGTAAGAAGCTGCCGCCGGTTCGCCCGGGCCGGGCCGGGGTTGGGGCCCTCTCCACCTCTCTCTCGCAGGAACTAGAAAGCAAGAGCCCGACTCCAGGAGCCGGCTCCCACTGGAGTACAAGGCATGCCTGTCGTGTTCTTTGTTTCCCATTTCAGGGCTGCAAGCTGCCTTCCAAACCAGCTCCTGCCATGCCTGGAGGTGGGCTGTTCTAGAACAGGTGTCAAAGCTTCTGTCCAGAGGGTGGAGGCCTGGGGGTCGCTTCTATCTCCATAGGCTCCCACCCTGTCCAACTCCCTGCTCCCAGACCGCCCTGCGCACCTCGGGTCAGCTCTCCCGGCTCACCAGCACCCCCACCCATTCACTGGACCCCATCCCACGGTGCACCGTGTCTCTGAAACTTGTCCTTGGGCAGATGTCTCAGGCTCCCAATCTCCCATCCACCCCTGGGCTCTGACCTTTCGGAGGCCAGAGGTGGGGTCCCAGCCCCAGTCTGACTGCTCCTGCCCGAGGTACCATGTCTGAACCCAGCCCCCGAGTCCATTTTGCACACCAGTGAGTCAAGTTCAAAGCCCCATTCTGCCACCACCTGGCTCTAGAACTTGGGCAAAGCACTTCGCATCTCTGAGCCTCGATTGCATCATCTATAGAGAGTTTTCTATACATCTATGGGTGTACAGAATCGCATGGTCTCTTGCAAACACTCTAAGATGCTGTCAGGCACAAGCCTTTCTCTAGCCGTACATGCGACTTATTTCACTAACGAGGATCTCCCAGGTGACTGAAATTGTCCTCCCAGCAACAAGATGTGTTTTGTTTCAACCCTACTGCACAACGTATTTGTTTAACGTTCATATACTTCTCTTCCTCTCGGGGCAAAGAATCTAAAAGCTACAATTTGTTTGTGTACGTCTCTCCCCAGCTTTGTTACACACACACACACACACACACACACACACACACACACACATACCAGTTCCAAAACACCCGTCCCAGCTTTGCTCCTAGCGAGGCTGAGGTGCTAACCATCATGCAACCTGACTCGGAGGGCCTCTGGCATCTCTGCCAGGCTCTGCTCGTCGGGCGATTGGTCCCTGCCACTTGGGTCTCTCTCCTCTGCCACCTGCCGCTTTCCACAGTGAGGTGCCCGGAGTGTGCCTGCCGAGGCGTGCCTGCCCCCGGGAGCCCCGCCTCCCTGCTTCCAATGTGCAACTCGGAATACTCCCAGGCCAGGCCACCCCGGGACCCTGAGCAGGGTCAGCGGAAGGGGTGCCCGTCCTTAGGAAGGAGGAGCCTGGTTTCGGCCAGGCTCAGAGGTACGTCTCCCTTCCCCCCAGGACAGCTCTGTGCTGGGTACTAGAGGCCACTGCAGGCCGACTTCTGGATGAGCGCATCTCTGCCTTGAGCCCTCACCGGAATGGGCACTTACTCCTGCCTCACTGGCTGCGGGGTTCAGAGACTGTGAGGGCTGCTGGCATTACCACGGGGGGTGGGCTGCAGCTTAGACGGGGAATTCAACCCCCACTCCATACATTCCTGCTGTCCAAACGGAGTGCTCTGCAAACTGACCCCAAGTTCTAATATGCCTCGCCTGCTTCTTCCCCTACGAGGTGCTCCAGCTCCCAAATCTGGTGCTCTTCTCCCTGCTCGCCCCAGGAAACCACCAGAGGCACCCGGCCTGGTGCAGGCTCACCCCTGGACCAGACACCTGGCAGAGCAATGCATGTCCCCACAAGGCAGCCCAGAGCCTCCGCCCTCTGCCTCTGCCGCTCCATCCCAGGCGGGAGCCAGCAGCCGCCCCCACGCTCCTCCTGTCCCCTCTGCACACCGAGCCCCTGGGGGCCTCTTCGCCCACCTGACCCAGTCGCCTCTGCTTTATGGGCACCCCCCACATCCTGGGAAACACGTGAACTCCCTGTTCCATGTGTGGCGGGCCCACCGCGTCACTGATTCTCTGCAGGATGCCAGCAGGGGCCTGGAGGTTGTGGTCAGAAGGGAGAACCTTGGGGTTTGCCAGCAGGGAGGGGGCCGCTCTGAAAGGAGGGCTTTATGACAAGGCCAGGCTGCCAGCTCCAGGAGGGGGAAGCTTCCAGGGATGAAACAAGAAAGGCACTTTGAGACCAAGGTGGGAGGTGGTTTGCAAAATGCTGAGGTCGGCGAGAAAAAAGGGCAGGAAGTGGGGCAGAGGAGGCCTGGCAGACACGTGGGAGGCGGCTGAGGAGCGAGGCGGGGAGTGAGGGACACACAGCCGGGGGCTGCGGAGGCCGGGAGGGCATCCGATGTGCCGGTGGGGTTAGCGGTCAGGCTTGACAAACGGACTGGACCCGCGAGCCCACCCAGAGGGCGTCCAGGAAGGGGCTCTGCAAACCCACACCCCTGCCGGGCCTGGCAGCAAAGAAATGAACCAGGAGAGTGGCATGAGCCTTGCAGAAGCCTAACAGCCACCGAGAGCCAGGCGTTTCCCACGGAGAAGTCACAGTCCATCATCCCAGCCGCCCCTGCCCTGAGCTGATGCCCGTTTCTGCTTTGTGTCCATTTACCGGAAGTGGGGTTTTTATTTTTTATTTATTCTTTTTAAATATATTTTTATTGATTTTTTTTTACAGAGAGGAAGGGAGAGGGATAGAGAGTTAGAAACCTCCATGAGAGAAAGACAACGATCAGCCGCCTCCTGCATCCTCCCCTCTGGGGATGTGCCCGCAACCAAGACACATGCCCTTGACCGGAATCGAACCGGGACCTTTCAGTCTGAAGGCCGACGCTCTATCCACTGAGCCACACCGGTTTCGGCAGAAGCGGGGGTTTTTAACCAGCAGAGTGACGTCACCACGAGGGCCAGACCAGAACGCCAGCACAGGGTCAGAATTCAGCCCCATCTCTGCACATCCCTGCAACCGTCCCAGCGCTGGGTCCAGATGAGCAAACTGAGGCTCAGGAAGGATGAGTACCCCCAGTCACCCAGCTCCTAAGTGAGGGGTGTGGACTCCAACCTGGGCCACCTGACCCAGGAATGCCCTGGCCCGCCATGCCTCTCTGCAGCCCTCCGCTCCTCTCCCGGGCCAGGCCAGTGGCCGCGGCTGCTTTGTTCCGGGGACCCTGCGTGTCCCCGCAGGAGAGCGCTGGCTGCCCGGCTCCTGCAGAGGCAGAGCTGATGCGGGCAGATCGCTCCCTCAGGCGGGGCCAGTGTCCAATACACACGTCACCCGGCTGTGCGCGCTGCCACCACTGCTGACACACACGCGGCGCGTTTGGCCGAGAGAGGACGCCTGGAGAGATGGCTCGGAGGACGCGGGGAGCTGAGGGTGGGAGGGCAGTGCAGAGCCGACAGAAAGCAGGAGGGGCCGCTGCTGGGGTTGATGAGCAGGTGGAAGGACTAGAGAAGCACCTCTTAGCAGCGTGGTGGCTCTTTCTAATCAAAGAGTGGCAGCATCCCGGCCATACATGACAGGGGAGAGAGGACTCATGAAGGAATTCATTTCCCCTTCTCCTCCTATAGAAAATGGCCACGGAGAAAGAAGAGGGAGACAGGATACGCTTTCTCTGTACCTCGGGCTCCAAGACCAAGGCTCCATCCTTTTTCTGTGTCTTGCATCCTTCCTGATGCCCACCTGGCACCGCCCCGAGCAAACTACAGGTGCTTGCGCTCAGCAGGTTTCAGTGAGTCTCTATTACATTAGTTCTGTCGAGGTGAGGGGTGGACCACAAACAATACAACAGACCCTCCAGGAGGGAGCGTGTGGTCTCATGAGGAGAGCAGGTGGCATGCACTTCTCCCCGAAGCAGAAACTGGAGTCACCCGCCCTGGAGGGGTGCTGAAATGAGGGGTGCCCACGCAGGGTGCTTCCAGAGGAAAGTTTAGGGCAGAACCTCGCTTCCCAACAGGTGGTGGTCCCCCAGGCCTGAGGGGATTCAAGGCTGACTGAACCCCAGCAGGGAATGAGGGAGAGTCCAGTCCGTCAGGGCCCAAGGTGGCAAAGGACGCAAACAGGCCACACCCAACAGGCGATGGGGAGGGGGCCGAGGGACACAGTGCATGCGCCCTGCGGGCCAGGCGAGGAGAGACACTGCACAACTTGCTATGAAGCCCACCTAGGGCAGGGGCCATGGGTTTGGGGCCGGGGGGAAGGTGTGTAGTCTCTGCATATCACACCGTGCCTGGCCATACTGGCTTCCCAAAGTCCTTCAGTGCTTCTCAGCATTTATTCTGCACTGCACAGGCCTGCAGTGAAACTCAGGCCTGTGCTTCCTTCTAACAAATCGTGAGCTTCTTCCAAAAACTCTTTTCTGCCTTTGTTGTGTGGCATATGAGTTTTCTAGGACCGCTGTAACCAATCACCACAAACTTAGCGCCTGAAACAACACACCGGCTTACTATCTCAGTGTTCGTTAGGTTCTAAGTCCAGCACAGGTGCCGGCCAGGAGACGGCCTGGGAGAATCCGTCCCTCGCCTTTGCAAGCGTTGAGGCTGCCTGTGTTCCTTGGCTTGTGGATCCTTCTCTCCACCTTCGAAGCCAACAGCACAGCACCTCTCTGGCTGTCCTTCCTGGTCCTGTCTCCCTCTCTGACCACAGCCACTCCACTGGGCCCCCCTGGCTACTCCAGGATCCTCTCCCCATCTCAAGGCCTTAATCACATCTGCAAAGTCCCTTTGTAGGTTCTGAGGATTAGGGCACGGGTGTCTTTGGGGGACATTATTCTGCCTACCACAAATAGGGAATATACTCACGCTGTTCAAAATTCAAATGGCACCAAAGGGTATAGATAGAATCAAGACTTTCCCTCCCATCCCTGTCATCTGTCCCTCTCACCCACCCTCCAGTTCCCCTCTCTGTTCATATGTCTTTGTTTCTCTCCTGCAAGACCTTATATTTATATAAATAAAGAGCAATATGTATTCTTTTTACCCTGTTTTACACAAGCGGTACCATGCCTTAACACAGTGATGTACTTGCTTTTATCACAATACCTTTCAGATCATCCCAGATCAGTATTATAAAAGCATCCTTGGTTTTTTGCATGACTGTGTACTGTTCTACTGTATGACTGTACTGTTAATCTCATCTCCCACGAATAAACATTTGTTGTTTCAACTATTTGCTCTTACACACATCACTGCAATGACCAACTTTTATCCACATGTCCTTTCCTATACATACCGGGATCTGAGGGATAAATCCACAGAAGCAGGCTCCCAAGTCAAAGGGTTTATGCGTTAAAATTTCACAGCCACTGCTGAATTGCCCCCCATAGAGTTAGATGAACTCACACACACACACTTTCTCCTCCAGCCCTGGACAGGAGTGACATGGATGTTCGCGTTGGTGGGGAAGCCACGGCTCACGTGTCCCTCACGGTAATCAATCCAGGGACACCACTTGGGAGCCCTTGGGAGTCACCACTGCTCCCAGTTCCCTGGGCTCTGCTGCTGCTGGGGGCAGGGGCTGGAAAGGAGATGAAGGCAGCAGCCAGCAAAGGAGGGACTCAAGTTCAAAAACTTCTGAAGAACAGTGGCCTGGTGCATCTCAACCAGCCAAACCACTCCCCTCCACCCCACGGCCACCCCTTATACCCGAGTCATATTATCAGCGGCCATACATTTAGTAAGAGACTGGGAGAGAACGTTCTCTGGAACCCTGGAAGCAACATAGAAACAGGAGCTGTTATAATACTAATCTGTTGTTTTTGCCACGTGCTGCAGTCTGCCTGGAGCTTCTGATCCAGTACCTCCTGGTCCTCAAAGCAACACTAGGAGACAGGTAAGGACAGTCAGACCCAATTAACACTGAGGGGCAGCTAGTTCCAGTTCAGAATTGCGCCGATATCCAGGGGCTGAGCCAAGAGCAGTATCCAGGTCTTCTATCTCCAAATAAAGTGTTCCGTGTGCCACCCGCAAGACGCCCAGCATTGCTGAAACCACAGCCCCTATCTGTGCCAAACGCCCTCCTCCCCTTCAGTCCTGTCACTTTCCCCAAATCTGTTGATTGCTGAGTGAGCTTCCCCAGGCTCTTAGTGACCAGCAGTGTTGGGGGCAGGAGGAGCAGCTGGGCAGAACATCTTTATCCAGCTGCAGGCTGGGGATCAGCCTCTGAGCCACGTGGGACTGTGAGACAGTCGATTCCCCCCCCCCCCCCCCGTTTCCTCTCATTCTATGGATGTTTGGTGATAAGCCACGAAATGACCCTAACCTAGGCGGCTTAGGAAGACGCACTCAGGGCGTTCCTTTGTGAGACACAGAGAGCAGGGCAGAGCTGCCTTCACCGAGAGGCGCCTCCCAGGTCCCATCACGGCGCTCAGGCATGTTTGTTCAGCGACCCCAGCAGCAGCGGGCAGTGTTGGTCTAGATGAGGAGCAGACGCTCGCAGGGCCTGCCCACAGCCCTCATACCGCCTGGAAGTGGTTGGGCCCAGAGGGCCATCCCTGCATTTTCCACGCAGCATGGGGCGGAGACCTGAGACAGGGGCAGGGTCCAGCCTCTTATCACCACCACGTCCCCCAAAAAGGCTTTATCTCCACTCCACCACCACCCCCCGTCCCCAGGCCTTACAAATGTTCCTCTTTCAGTAAATTACAGTGGTACCTCGAGATACGAGTTTAATTCATTCCATAACCTTGAGGCGTGGAAAACTATGACACGCTCGATTCGCGGTAAACTGGTGGGTCGTGTGCAGCCGGCCGATCCTAGCGATTACTCCTATCTCAAATGTTACTCGTATTTCAAAGCAAAAATTGCTCACTCGACGGCTCGTATCTCAAAAATCTCGTATGTTAGGGCACTCGTATCTCGAGGTACCACTGTATATGAAACAAAAAGACATTCGGGGGGGGGGGGCAGAAGTCAGCCTCCAGTTTCATTCTACACTCGTAAAAGCATCACCTCGAGAGGAGACTGGCTGGGGACACACCTCAGAGATTCACACCGGTGGGCAAACCTCCACCCACGGACAGGAACTCTATGAGCAGGTGTGGTAGGCTGACATGACCCATCTCAACACGGACACAATTAATGGCTTAGCTCATTACGGTTTCCTGTTGGAACTTTATGTTCTCACGTACGGGCCATCTGATATGGAAAACCTTGATGTGGAAACAGGAAAATAAGGAGGTGATTAATCACCTGGCAAAAGGGCTCATCTGGTCTCCCCTTGTCAACACATCACCCCCAAATAAAATTAGAACAGAGTCCCCCTTCCTCCTCCTCCTCCGTTTGCGCAGCACATGTATCTCACGGGCTCGGGAACATGACTTGAGAGACATAGCTATTTCCTGCTTCCTGGTGGCAGATCTAGCACCAGCGCCTGCCCCTGGAGCCTGTGAAGCAGCAGAGGAGAAGGCAGGGGTGCCAGGGTCTGAAACGTGGCCGTGCACTCCCCTCGATGGAATGAAGAAAGGAAGGCAGGCAAGGAGTGGAGACAAAGAAACGGGGCTGAGCTGTTGTGAGCTGGCCCAGCACACCGATGCCCTCCTATGCCACTGGCCTACCCCACCCCAAGAGCAACCCTGCTGACCAGGTCTCAGGGGGCGCTCCCAACCGACACCCACTCTGCCTTTCACTCCACTGACAGGGAGCTGTGGCCCTCCACCTCTGCCACAGCCGGTCTTCCCTCCTCTGCCTCCGGGTTCATCAAAGTTTCTCTGGCCTTGGGGCCCTGCCCATGGGTCCTTGGAGAAGACTGGCATGTCAACCTCCCCTGCAGCGGCCTAGCATACGTGCCAAGGTTGGCGACTCTCTTCTTGGGCATTTATGGTTCATAACCCAAGCCCCTTGGAGAGGGTAAATGTTTAGAACAAAAGGACAGCATCTCTAGCGGTGACATTTCGAGGTTCTGTGTGGCGGAGAAACGGGGTGGTGAGAGGGGCAGCGAATAGCAGAGAAGTCTCATGGCGCCTTGAAATCATGTCACAAACAGGCTGTGAGCTACTACTGAAAATCTGTTTTTCAAACCTTAAAAGAGTCGATTTCCAGATGTCTGCTCCGGGCAGCCAAACTGTTGTTGATGCGTTCCCAGTTCGCTGTGTAATAAAGTCTGAACTCCTCACCCAAGCCTGTCAGGCCTTCGACGGGCCACCCCCCTATAAAGCCTCCTCTCCCTGCTGCCCCTGCTGGGAGCGCCCCGGGGCGCTGGCTCCCGCCCTCTGCCCCGGCCTACCCTGGGCTTTCTGCTCTGTCCCCTCCGGGCCCCACCCAGGACCCTCTCCCTCACCAGAGCCCCTGCACTTGCACAACTCCAGGGGGCGCCACGCCCATCGCAGGCCAGGTGCAGGCAGGGCCTGGCGCAGTAACCTAGGAGACAGGGAAAGAATCGGAGTGAATTTCCCCGGACAGCCTCCCAGCGGCCTGATGTCATCACGTCAAGCTGGACCGTGAAGCTCCGAGCAGCCAGCTGCCTGCGGTTCTGCAAAGGAAGCCAAGCTCCTTCCACGACCTCTCCCTGGTCCTGCGAACTCGGTAGGTAAGTCATCCAGCAACCAGGACCATTAACGACGTCCCTGTCTCCCTTCCGAGTGACCTGTCCCCGCGCGGTGGGTGCTGTTCTGACAGAGCGGGGCCCCTCGCAGGGCCTCCTCTCAATCCCCCACCTTTCACCGCCTGTCCGGTCCAAATCTCCAACATCCCACCCAGCTCCTGGGGCAAAACTGGGGCGGGGAGAGGAGGCCAGACAGGGAATAAAGAATCGGTCGGCCTGCCCTGCCCCAGACGCACTGAATCTGAATCTCTAGGAGGGACCTGGGAGTCCGGAGTCTCCCTGGCCTTTCTCACCATCGGGCCACCAAAAACACCCAAGAGCCCACCCTCCTTTATCTCCCAGGTGGGGAAACTGAGGCCCCTGGGCAGCAACCTGGCCTTCCCTGACCAGCCCAGACCACAGAGCAACCGCTCCACCCTCTCAGTACACACCGTTTCTAACGCCTGGCACCCTACTCCACACCTCTCAACACTGCCTGTGCATTTCTTCTTTCTGGATTGATCTGCAAGGGTCCAGTGGCAGGGCCAGGCCTCGGTCTTGAGACCCCCCCCCCTCTGCCATGGTCCTGTGCTCAGTTCTGGGCCCAGGGGAGCTTCAATAACCACACCCCCACCCCATGGCCCACATTCTGCATTAGCACATGTGCTGAGATAAACCTATGAATTGTCCGTTTGGAAAGCACAGGGAAATGTGTGCATGGGGCGGGGAGGGAACAGACATTCTGATGGAAGCGAACAGCCACTGCGGAACTGGTAGAGAAGATCAGGAGGGAGGCCAGCGATGGGGGGGAAGCTGGGTGAAGGGTGGGAGGGGCCAAAGGACAAACGACCTTCCCCTGAATTCAGCTCAGAGCAGAGCCTGGAAAAACACAGCTGGGAAATGGGACGCGGAGCTCACACGCTCTCACCTCTGGCTCTCAAGAGCCCTAATGCAGACACATAAGAAGAGGTGACAATGAAACAGACCACGAAGAGCTCCGAGGCGAACAGAAGCCTGCTCGGCCTCTGTCTCACAGGGAATCCTCACAGGGCACCGCTCGGGGTGTGGACAGTACAGGGCACGGATGGTGCAGGGCACAGGACTGGCACCGAAGGTGACTGCCGAGGTGAGGGAGCCTGCCGTGGCCTCAGGACGGTCTCACTGGCCTTTGAATCTTGCCACAGAAGGGTATTTCATGCTCATGGCACATCCCCACCGACACTTCCACCTTTTCATTCTCATGTTTGCCTTACACGAATGTGGCACATCGTTGGATTTTGTTACACGGCACAATTTCCATGCCAATCAGGATGGGCGAGGTTAGGCTACACAACAACAGCCAACCCCTGTGGACTGTGTCTAGTGCGGTCACTCAGGGTAGCAGCCTAGGCAGGAGCCACCACCTCCAACGTTGCAGACTGTCCTGCCAGCTCGGGAGGCCCTCCCACTGGTGATCAAATGCTCCAACTGGAAGTGAAGCCCAAATATGACACTCACAACCTACTAACCAGACTCATCTCGCAGCCTCACCCCAAACAAGGGTTCCAGGAAGGACAGGCCTGCCAAGAGCCAGCAGACAGAGGGCTGATGAGCACAGGACCCACAAATGCACACACACAGCCACCAGAGCTGGTGCAGACGTTCCTCCAACACAGTTTCCTCCCCTCGTTCCCCGTGAGAAACCAACCTTTCTCCTCCTATTTGCTATTTTCACCCAGGATGAAGGAGAGCTTTCAGAGCATGAAAACAGTCAAGATATGATTTCAAAGACGATGGAGGGGACATTATCTTATATAATAAATCCCTAATATGCAATTTGACCGAATGGTAGAATGACCGGTCGCTATGATGCACACTGACCACCATGGGGCAGACGCTCAATGCAGGAGCTGTTCCCTGGTGGTCAGAGCGCTCCCACAGCGGGTGTGCCACTCAGCCAGAAGCTGGGCTCACAGCTGGTGAGCACAGTGGCAGTGGCAGGAGCCTCTCCCACCTCTGCAGCAACACTAAGGACCCCTCAGGGGATGTCCACCTGCTGGCTTAGGCCCACTCCCTGCCGAGAGGTTCTGGACTGTGTGAGGGTGCAGACTGGGCTGAGGAGCCCCCTCACCCCCAGTGCACAAATGTCGTGCACCGGGCCTCGTTACAATATATAACTGTACAGTCTTACAACATAACAACAACATTCAACATGAGTTGGAACTGCACAGGTCCACTTACACACATTTTTTTTATCCTTATTTGAGGATATTTTTTTCCAGTGACTTTTAGAGAGAAAGAGTGGAAGGGAGGAAAGAACAGGAGAGAGAGAGAAACATCAGTATGAAAGAGACACATCGATTGACTGTCTCCCAGACATGCTCCTATCAGAGTTAGAGAACCTGCAACTGAGGTACATGCTCTTGACCAGGAATGGAACTGAAGACTCTTCAGTCCACAGGCCAACGCTCTGACCACTGAGAAAAACCAGCCAGGGCTACATGCAATTTCATATATATATATATATGAAACTTTTTTGGAGATTTGCAACAATTTGAAAAAATTTGCAGATGAACTTTATGATTTTCTTATTAACATTTTCTTTTCTCTGCCTTCCTTCATTGTAGGAATGCAGTATGTAATACATACACAAATATGTATTACTAGACTATTTATTTACATTATTTGTAAGGCTTCCAGTCAAGAGTAGGCTCGTAACAGTTAAGTTCTTGGGGAGTCATAAGTTACACTCAAATTTTCTATTTCACAGGTGGTCAGTGTCCCTAATGCCTGGTTGTTCAAGGTCAACTGCACAGCAGATCTATTTTATTTATTATAACAGGAAACTGAAAGTAAAGGTTTTATAGGGAAGGCAACATGACAGGTGCCACGGGGAGAGTGAGATGTGAATGTACAAAGGAGAATTTCAAGAATGAGTTTAACAACAGTTGGACCTTCTAAGAGATCAAGAATTCACAGGGAGACCAGAGAAGGCCCACTCTGCAAGTATGGCTTCTTAAAAACCCATAAAAGCTGGCAGCATCCATTCTGCAGTGATGCTTTGTAACTCCATCAAGCCATCCCTTCCCTTGTGCCCACAGAGAGAAGGTGGGAGAGGACTTGGGAAGGAAGCTATGGATGGTTCAAATAGGAACAAGAAACCATCTGTGTTGAAGTAGAAGAGAGACAATGCAGGCACAGAGGAGGGGCGAGGAGAGACCAGAGACCAGAGACCACAGCCCTTTTATGGAGATTTACTATGTGAGGCATTGGACCTGGGAAAAAGAATCCAGGGAAGCAGACAGGACATTGGAGCTTCTCCCTGGCTCAGAGCTGCAGTATTCTGGCTGTTTCCACAGGCCCAGCCGCAGCATCCTAGGATGTGCATATCTCCAGGATTTTTCATGAATGGGGCCTTCATGGAGGACGCTCCCAGCTGTCTGCCGAGATCAGGACATGGCAGAGTCTGGAATAGTCAAGACTCTTGCCAGCTGTGAGTTAGCAATAAATCCCATGGGAAGGTGACTACTTTCCATGGATTGTAATACATGAACAATATGAAGGTAAATGGACCTTTCCTTGAACCTCCAGAAGTCACTATGCCTTGGTAGGGCAGTGTGTCATGAAGGGTATGGTCCATAGGACGCATCCTGAAGAGACCCAGATCAATAAGGAGAGAGCAGCTGGCAGCCATGGGTCACTGGTGGTCTCTGCAAGAGCACAGGTGGAAAGAAAAGCGAGGTCTCCACTTGAGTTATATGTCTAAGAGACCTGATGACAAGGCCAAGGGGAAAGGATGGAGATAGAGGAGGCCCAATGGCCACAGGTGTGTTTTAATTTTACTGTGGGAGAGAGAGCAACATGTGTCTGTCCTGAGGGGAGGAATCAGTGGAGGACATTGGAATTTAAAGATTGGGGTGAGGGAAGTGTGGGGGGGGGTTTGCTGGTCAGTGCTGCCAGGAGTGGATCAGGTCTGGAATGCACATGGTGGTATAAACCTGGTCAGGAGCCCAGGAATTTGGGACATCTGGTCTCCCTGTGTCAGCCACAAATCCTAAGAGACGGTGTTCAGAGAGTCACAGTTGACAAATACAGAACACACTGTTTTTATGCAATACTTTCATTTGTGTAGAAGTCTTGGTGGTTCTCAAAATGTTTTCATGAGTGATCTCACTGGTTCTTCACAATGATTCTGTGAGACAGGCACTAGTACTCCCATGTGCTGGGTGAGGAAGCTTCCCCAGACTCATCAAGCCAGTAGGTGATGGAGACAACCTTCGCATCCAGGCTGCCAGGCTCCGAGTCCCTCACTCAGTCTCAACTTTCAGATCCTAGAGGAGATTCATGTCAACTCACCCATAAAGTCTTCCAATAAACATAAAAACCTGAAGTACCCCTTTAGTTTTATTTAACCTTGCAAAATACACCCAGCATCAGCTTTAAAACATAGCATGGCATCTAATAAACATGCTTAACATTTTTTTTCTAGGTTCCTATGCTGCCCATGAGCTTTGACAAACTTCCTCTCAGTAGGTCTCAACCCAAGGCACACTGGAAACCCATGGAGAGTCTTAAAACAAACAAACAAACAAACAAACAAAAAACACCAAGCCCAGCCCAGCTGGTGTGGCTCAGTAGTTCTGCATCAACCTATGAACCAAGAGATTGCAGGTTCGATCCCCGGTCAGGGTGCATTCCCCGGTTATGGTACCAATCCTCAGTAGGGATGTGCAGGAAGCAACCTGCCAATGATTCTCTATCCCTGTCCCTTCCTCTCTCCCTAAATCAATAAAAACAATTTTTTAAAAAATAAACACCAAGCCCAGGCTGCCCCCAGGACCATGAGATCAGAACCTCTGGGGTGGGGGATTGGAGGCATCCAGGGAGGCCACACAGAGAGGGCTCAGGACCCTCAGGTGGAGGAAAAGACCACCCAGCAGGGCTCCTGGGACAGGGAGAGAGAGACAGGGAGGCCCCACGCTGCCCAGATTCAGCAAGGGTGTCCAACACACAAGCCCACTACCCGGACGTCAGGAGAAACCGGGGGAAGCTGCCTCCCGTCATGTAATCCCGCCATCTCCCCGACGCTCTGCCACCCCAAAGGCAGGTTCCGGTATTTCTCCCCTTTTCGCAGATGTGGAAACTGAGGCCCGGAGACATGAAACACCTGCCCCAAAGTTGGTGATCTTTGTGGCACAAAGACAACCCAACTGCTGAGGAACCCCTGGACACAACTGATCCTGACACACACACACACACACACACCGCTGCCCGGGACTTCCCATGTATATGGGCTTCTCTCCTCTTCAAAGCCAGACCCTGTTTAGTGAGCTCACCTCAGCTCACAGTCACAGGGTACTCCTTGTGGGCACCCAGTTCTCCCAACAATCTTACCACCCGCGTATTTCACACCTCATGGGGGCCTTGACCCTGCATCACCGTGTCGCTGTGACACTCTCCACCCAAAGCCAGAAACATGAGTAAGTTCTCAGGCAACTCCACCTGCCCCATTGCCTCCTGCAAATCAGCCTTAAGGCTCTGAGAAAGGTGCAGGCTCCATGCTTCCTGCTCTAAACTAGGGCCCCTCTCTGCTCTCTCAAGATGCCCCACAATCCATGGGCACTGACAATGACGCCACTGCACACTACCCAGCACCGTACCTTCCAAGGGCGCAGCCCCTACTCCAAGGGCCACAGCCGGTTCAGAAGCTCTAACACACACTAACGTGGAAAAGCAAGAGGGAAACTGGTTGAAACTCACCGGAGGGGCATTCCAGCTGCTGGACAAATGATTGCATCTCTCTTGACCTCAGTCTCCTCACCAACATACTGGGGACACTAATACAGATACTACCTTAGAGGAGAGGGTGAGACTGAGTGAGTGAACCCATGCAAAGCACTCAGAACGAGCCTGCAAGGTGTTTGGGCTCCAAAAGGCTGGCTGTCACTGATGCTGTGCTTTCTGTGCGTCCTTGATGCTCAGGGAAGGGGACCCTGTGGCCTAGAGCTGTCTCGAGAGATTTCCATGGCGGGCTGGGCTGGGAAGAATTAATACCATTGTGAAGAGAGGATGTCATTCAAGAGGAAGTCGGAAATGGGACTTTAATTTATTGCCATGAGGTGTGAGGCCCGCCGTTTCCCGACCCCCCCTCCTGCCTACCCCCCACTCCCGGAAGTCCTGGGGTGGTTGCAAGAAGCTGGGCCTCGTCACTAAAGAAAACACCCCGCAGGAACCCAAACCAAACAACTGCGGGCATGGGGGTTCAGGGGACCTTTGGCTCCATCTCCAAGGCAATTGAAAAGAGCTCAAAACAGATTAAAATACGAGATGAAGTTTGAAGCCCGGGAACGAAGAGAAAATGAATCTTGTGACTGAGCCGCCAAATCCGTATTGCGTTATTTGGTTAGAAAATTAAAATGTGCAGGAAATGTCAGAGGCTTTCCCAGGATGGAGGGAGGCTGGGACCGCACGGCCATTAGGGGCGTATTCTTCGGAACATTAAAAAATAGCTTCACTCCTGCCTTGGTTTTCATCAGAAAACCACCCCTGCTAGGGCAGCTGGTCCTTCTGCCATCTGCGGGAGGTCTTTTTAAGACACACATTCTGCCGAAGCCGGTGTGGCTCAGTGGATAGAGCGTCAGCCTGCGGACTGAAAGGCCCCAGGTTTGATTCCGGTCAAGGGCATGGACCTTGGTTGTGGGCACATCCCCAGTGGGGGGCGTGCAAGAGGCAGCTGATGGATGTCTCTCTCTCATCGATGTTTCTAACTCTCTATCCCTCTCCCTTCCTCCCTGTAAAAATTCAATAAAATATATATATTTTTTAAAAAGACACGCATTCTACCAGGCAAGTACCCACCTCCCCCAAAGCACATGCCTTTTTAAAAAACTCCTCCCCACTGCCCCGCCCCTAATCAAACTAAAGCCTCCCAGGTGCAGGTGGCCTCCCAGGGGAGGGGGTTCGCCCCACCCCACCCTCAAGCCCCAAACCACAGCCGATACCAAGCCTGCCAGCTGCTCCCTGCAGCCTCTCCCATCTTCCCTGCTGCCCAGGCTCATCCTTCTCCTCTCTGAGCAATCACCACCCACTGTCCATGCCATGGTGGGCCCCTGGCCCCTCTCCATCATTCCCTCGTTTGCTCAGCTATTTATGAACATATTCTTAGTGGTCAACGTGCCGTCTCTGCAGGGGACCGGAGTCACAAAGGTGTACAGGGCCAAGGCGCTGCCTGCAGGAGGCAAGCACGCAGCGAGCACTGGCGAGGCACAGGATGGGGCCGCCCCGATGGCTGTCAACCCTTTCGGAAGGGAGAGAGCGGCCAAACCTCCCCAAAGGAAGCAGCACCTGGGCGGGAGTTTCAGGGGCAAACTGGCTGTGACTCCGCAGAGAAGAGGGAGGGAATTCCAGGTGGAGCTCGGAATTAGGCAGAGGCCGTGGCCGGGAAATGAATGTACCGCCGACCCGAGGGAAGCGAAGAGACAAGTTTGACTGGCATGAGAAGGCCACGTCAGAGGTGAGTGAGAGCGCTAATGAGGAAGGCTGAAGTCAGAGGGACGGGGCTTCGTATTTTAATAGTTTAAATAATACATTACGTGGTTCCAATTCAAAAGGTACAAAAGGGTATATCGGAAAAGCCACCTTTCCGTCCCTCCCCCAGCTATGCTGCTTCCCATCTCAAAGGCAACCCAAGTTCGCTGTGTCTTTTATGTATCCTTACAGAGGTGTTTTATGCAAATACAAATAAATATATACCTCCCTTACCTTGCATGTACAAGTGCTAGCATACAGCACACATCGTTCTACCCTTTTCTGTTTAATTATACACTCTGGAGTAAACCAGAGATTCTCAAAATGGAGCAAACATCAGAACTACCAGACCAGCTTGCTGAAACACGGCCTGCTGGGCCCCACTCCAGCCTCTGATTCAGAAAGAGGGGTCTGAAAATGTCCATTTCCAACAAGTTCGCAGGTGAGACTGATGCTTCTGGCCCAGCGACCACCCTCTGAGAACCACTTGTGTGGACTATGGCTGTATAAAGAGCTGCCTCGTTCATTTTCATGTGTGTGTAGTACTCCTTCATTTGGATATACGGCCATGTCGTTAACCGTTCCCCTCCATTCTAGCTGTTTCCAGTCCTTTGCTATGTCAACCAGTTGTGCAGTGCCTACACTTGTGCATTCATTATTTCACCCAGGTGAAGGTAGAGTTCTGGCATGGAGTCTGGGTCAAAGGTCTTATGCAGCTTTTGGAGGGGGCCTTTAATGCTACTACAGTGGTACTTCGAGATACGAGTTTAATTCGTTCCGTAACCTTGAGGCGTGGGAAACTATGAGATGCTCGAGTCTCGGTAAACTGGTAGGTCGTGTGCAGCTGGCAGATCCGCACGATTACTCCTATTTCAAATGTTGCTCGTATTTCAAAGCAAAAATCGCTCACTCGAAGGCTCGTATCTCAAAAATCCTGTATGTTAGGGCACTCGTATCTCGAGGTACCACTGTATAGGTCATACGTCTGAAGTGAACAGTTGTCAAGGTCCAGTCTGGATCCTGCTTCATGAGATCAAACCACAGAGTGGTCCCAGGTGCGAAGAAGCAAGACCCTAGTTCCTTCTCTCACTCTGCAAGTGGTCCTCCCCTTACAGAAGAGATGACCTCGGCACAGCCTCCCCAAGCCACCAGTAGCCATCTGCAATTTGCTTTCAAGGAAAATAAGCACTCACACAGAGAAGACCCACAATAAATCAAGGTGCCATTTGCAAACCACTAGGGGCAAGACACACTTTTCAACTAATTGTGTTGCGACAACTCAGGAATCTGAAAAAATAAATTGGGGTCACAGGTACCAAGGACCTAAACAAAAATTGAAACTGGAAAGAGCTAGAAGAAAAATGTGGGAGAATGTTTGCAATCATCTTAAACCAGGAAGGACTTGTCCAAGCATGACCCAAATCCAAATGTCACTTTTATAAAAGGCTACATCTGAGTTCAAAAAAATTTAAATATCTAACACTAAAAAAAATAAATAAAATAAAACCAAATGTTAAATGAAAACTAGGAAAAATATTTTCAATATGTATGGCAGACAAAGGGCTAATTTCCTTATTACATAAATAATGTGCATATGCAAGTCTGTAAGAAATGCCAACAACCCAATAGAGAAGTGTACAATAAAGATAAAATTAAATTGTCAGTTCACAAAGCAGGAAACACAAATGCATTTTACACATTTAAAATGATGCTCAGCCTCACACAATGCAGAAAATGCAAATAAACCTATAATGAGACCCAGTTTTCAGATATCAGGTTGGTGAATATTTTTAATACAATCAGAGTTGCTGAACCAGTGTATAACCATTCCCATACATGGCTGGTAGAAATACAAATTGGTTCCACTATAATGTGTGGAAAGAGAACATAGAGTCTACCTATCTGTCTGTCTGTCTATCTATCTCTCTATCTATCTCTAAGCACTGGTAACAGTGCCTCCTTTGGTTTGGAAACCACGTGACAGCTGCCAGGCACAGGAGTGGAAAGATTTTTTTTTTAACTGTATCCCTTTTGCACTGTTTCAGATTTCCCCCAGTACATGGACTTCATTTGTTGGTGGCCCCCGTTAGGGCGTCATAATGCCGGGGTTCTTTTCCCAGCCTCACAAGGGTTCTGGAGAAAGGGCTGCGTATAGATGATTAAGAAGGAGTCCAAGGACGAAAGATATTTTTGAAAGGCATTGGGGGTCACAGGAGCTTCAACTAAAGGGAGCTAAAGATTCTTTCCTTGACTCAGGACCCTGCTTTTATTCTAACACAATTTGTCCCAAGGCAAGGTGGAAATATACACTTCAAAGGGTATAGTATCAAAGGGTACAGAGCATTGTCAGTTTGGGGAATAGCCCACAGCTGATCAGGTGTTTGGCCAACAGGAGGCAATAAAATGCCCTGAGATGTCTGGCAGCAGACAATCCTATTCAGGTTTGGGGGAAGTGCCTTTTAGATGGGTAAACTACATGTGACTCAACCCTGTTGAGCTCCCCAAGTCCCATCAGTCTTTTGGTGGAACTCTTGTAATTATTGCATGCTGGAATTGGTTCTTGGCATTCACTCTCAACCATTCTAAATAATGATAAAGAAAAAAAAAAGTAGAGAGAACTTCTAATTCTTAGAAGATAGATGTGCTTTTCCCTATGCCTGCCTCTAAATACAACTAAAAGTCCTGGACATTATACACAGAACAAATATAAGAAGCATCTGAAAGGTAAAGAGAAAGCAATTGGCTAGGGATCTTGAGGCCTGAGGAATAACAGGATGGTCAGATTCTTAGGTTTTCTTTTGGCTTCATATATCCCATATTAGGGAGTGAAGAAGCTGGCAATCCGGAAATATCAATATCAATAGGCACAGGCACACACACACACACACACACACACACACACAGCCCCAACAAAGCCTGCTTCTTCTAGCCAAAAGACTAAGAAAGGGGCAGCCTAGAAAGACAAAACTTCTAAACAATAACTGCTCTAATCCTGCCAGACATCACAGAAAAAAAAAGTGGCCACACCCTAATCCATGCCAGCAAAAGCCAAGTATGGAGCCTTGACTCCTACACTACCCAGCAGTAAGGAGGTAGCCTTGCCTTCCCTGCTGGATGTATAGTGGGAGCCTGATGGACATCTGGGATTATTACCACTGCTCAGGAGTAATGAGACCACATAATGTCAGCGGGCGTCACATGGGGAATAGGCACTGGCATTTCAACCCCGCCCAGCCAGAGAGTGTGCATGGAGGCCCAATAGGAAACCTGGATTTCAACCCCCACTTGGCAGTAATGAGGCAGAGCCCCCAATCTTCCTATTTGAACATTAAAAAAAAAAAGCCAACTAAAGCAGAAAGTTTAAATAAAATCCAGAGTCTCAAAAAATGTCCAGGTTTCAATCACAAATCATTTATCATACCAAGAACCAGGAACATTTCAACTGAATGAAAAAAGACAATCAATGGATGGCAAGAGGGTGAGCTGAAAAAGAACTCATTAGCTAAAACCCTCCCGAATTTGGGGGGGAGGGAAAGACATAAACCTATAGATTCACAAAGCTGGAAGAATCTCACACAAAATAAACTCAAAGAAGTGCCTCAAGACACATCATAGTCAAAATTCTGAAAGCTAAAGACAAAGAAACAATCTTGAAAATGGACAGAGAGCAATGACTCCTATCAATAGGAGGATTTCTCATCAGAAACCATGGAGGCCAAAAGAAGTAGCAAAACATTTTTCATATGTGAAAGAACTATCAACCCAGAATCTTATATCCAGTGAAAATATTCTCCAGCAATGAAGGGGAAATCAAGACATTCTAAGATGAAGAAATAGGAAAATCATTTGTTTCCAATTGACCTAAAATAGCTTAAGGAAGTTCTTTAAACCAAGATAGACAATAAATGCAGAAACTTGGAACAGTAGAAAAAGACATGCTAAGCAAAAGTATAGATAAATACAATCAACTATTTCTCCTCTTGAATTTCTACATTAGCAAAAATTGTAACACCTTCTGATGTGGTTTTAAATATATTAAGGTAAATGTTTAAGACAATTACATTATAAACAGGAAGAGGGTAAAAAGACATAAAGGGAGGTATGTTTCCTACATTTCACTTGAATTGGTAACATGATTGGTAAAAATGGCACCAGTAGCCCATAAGAAGGCAGGAAAAAAAGAAAACAACTGAAAGACAGAAACAGAAAAATGAATATTTAAGTCCTAACATTAATAATAATATTAAATATAAATAATCTAAACATGATTAAAAACATGAGCCACTACATACTGCCTCTGAGAAATTCACTTTGCATATAATGGTACAGACAGGTCCCAGGCGAGAGGGTGCAGGCTCAGCTAAGGGACAACCCCTCCTGTGCACAAATGTCGTGCACTGGGACTCTAGTATACAGTGGAACCTCGAGATACGAGTTTAATTCGTTCTGTAACCTTGAGGCGTGGGAAACCATGAGACGCTCGAGTCGCTGTAAACTGGTGGGTCGTGTGCAGCCGGCCGATCCTCGCAATTACTCGTATCTCAACTGTTGTTCCTATTTCAAAGCAAAAATCGCTCGCTCGACGGCTCGTATCTCAAAAATCTCCTATGTTAGGGCACTCGTATCTCGAGGTACCACTGTAATAATAAAAGTTCAAGTCACAAAGAAAGAGCACTCCTCAATGTGCATGCACCAATACTAGACATACAATAATGTGGAGCAAAAAATGATAGAACTAGAGAGAAATAGAGAATCCCACCATTACATCTGCACACGTCAACACTCCTCTCTCAACAATTCATGAAACAACTAGACAATCAGCAGGGATACTGAAAAACTCAAGAACACCGTCCATCAACAGAATCTAATCAGCATTACTCGTATAGAATACTCCATCCAACAGCACCATGTATGTTCTTCTTAAGCTCCCCAGAACATATATAGCAAGACAGACTATATTCTGGGCCATAAAACAAACCTCAGTGAATTGAAAGGAGTGTGTTCCCCGACCTCAACGGGATCAAACTAGAAATCAGTACCAGCGAGATAACAGGAAAACCTCTAAACACTTGGAAACGAAGCAGCATACTTCTAAAGAGCCCACGAGTCAAAGAGGGATCCAGATGTCCTTCAAGGGGCGGGTGGTTAAACAGGCTGTGGCTCATCCACACGATGCAAGACTAGGACTCGGAAATAAAAAGGAACCGACTGTTGACACAGGTATCAACCTGGACGAATCTCCAGAGAATGATGCGGAGTGAAAAAAAAAAAAATCCAGTCCCCGAAGGTTACACACGTGCGGTATGATTCGATTTACATAACATTCTTGAAATGATAAAATGAGAGAAACGAAGACCAGATGAGTGGTTTCGGGGGTTAGGCAGGGAAGGAGGGCAGGAGGGAAGGAGGGGTGGGCATACAAGGGCAGCGGGAGGGCTCCTGTGGTGATGGAAATGTGCTGCATCGTGACCGTATGAACATCAGCATCCTGCTGGTGAGATGGCGATGTGCTATCATTTTGCAAGATATTGCCACTGGGGGAAAGTAGGTTAAGAGCACAAGGAATTCCTCTGTCTTATTTTTTTTTTCCCAACTACACGAGAATCTCCAATTATCTCAAAATAACAACTTTAAATTTTTGAAAAGTAGAGAATCCCTCCCAGAAGATATTATCAAGGTAACAATGCAAATCACCGCCAACCTCCAAGCACACACACACACACACACACGACACACACACACACACACACACACACACACACAGGACACACACACCATCTATCAAGTGCCTTCAGCTATCGCCACAGATCTGCACTGATTATTTAATCTGCTGCGGCTTTCTCCCTCTCTTTGGAAAGACCTGATGCAAGTCTCGCATGAGGTCAGACAGAAAACATCTCGGAGGCCCTTCCCCCGGCCTCCTGAGGCAGTTGCAGGGTTTGGCACAGGAGCAAGCATCAGATCCATAAAAGAACACCAGAGCCTACGAGGGAGGGGAAGGCCGCAGGCGGCGGGATGATGCAAGCTGCCTTTTGGAGAGGCACTGGGCCCCCTGAAAATAAATGTGAGAGGGGAGGTGGGGTGTCTGGTCCATGGTTCCGTGCATGTCACCTGTTTTTCTGAACAGTCTATAGCTCCCGCCTATTTTTCATAGAGGTGCATTTCCCAAAGAGGTGAGAGAAGGAAGAGGCCCATACTGGACACCACAACCCCAGTTTCTGCGGCCCTGGGAACAATTGGTGAGCTCGGCGGAGCCCCAGGACACCTTCTGGTGACCCCCCAATAAGCCTCTGCTCTTCCTGCCCCTTTTGAAAAAGCTCGATTCTGAAACTGGACCCTGTGGGCTGCAAATATCGGAGCTTAGAGGTCACCTCTTTTAAAACCCTCAGGCCCACCCAACAGAAGAGGAAACTGAGGCCCAGAGCCACAGGATGGCTCTCCAAGATCATGAATACAGTTAGGAGCCAAGTTTACACTGGAAGTTGGGTTTTGCCCTCCCCGCTGCCAGCTTTGCGACTCTTGTCCCTTAGGTTGGCGCAAGAGCCAGGGCAAAGGCTGGGCCGGGCGCCGCCATTACCGTGGACGATGGCAATGGGAGCAGAGCCAGTTGCCGAGTTAAGTGAGTACAGAGATGCAGAAGTTTAATGCGCAACGCTTCCTCTAAAAATACCCGGCAGCCCTGATGTGGCAGCTTTCATTATTCCTGGGAAATACAAACAGGTGGCAATGAGGGCTGGGAGCACCCGAGAGATGTTACGACTTTGGAAGGCGGGTGACTGACTGCCGCTGCTTTCCAGGCTGCTGCCCCCCCTGTCCCCCTTCTTCCTCCAAGCTGCTTCATTCACCCCCCTGGCTCACTTCCCATCTGCTCGCCACTCCTCACCTGAGATGTTCCCTCTATCCGGAACGCCCTTACCTCTCCCCACTCCCACCTCCTCTCTCTCTGCTCAGCAAACTCACACGCGTTTTTCCAGCCCCAGCCCACGCATCCCCAACTGTGACTTTCCCTTGATGACCTTGGGCAGTGGTTCTCAACCTGTGGATCGCGACCCTTTTGGGGGGAAATGACAGGGGTCGCCTAAGACCATTAGAAAACACCTATTCCCCATGGTCTTAGGAACCAACAGACCGCTCCTCAGTGTAGCAAAATGCAGTTTACTGTTGTTATATGAAGACTGTTGCCCATGCTACACCATGATTCAAGACAAAATTTCATTTATTTGTCATTAGAAATAAATATTTCACAATATATAATTACATATTGTTTTTGTGATTAATCCCTATGCTTTAATTATGTTCCATTTGTCACAATGAAAATACATCCTGCCTATCAGATATTTACATTACAGTTCATAACAGTAGCAAAATTACAGCGATGAAGTAGCAACGGAAATAATGTTATGGTTGGGGGTCACCACCACATGAGGAACTGTCTTAAAGGGTCGCGGCCTTAGGAAGGTTGAGAACCACTGAGCCTGGGGCACCTTCTTCCTGATGGTCTTCAGCTCCAGGAGAGCCCTTGCTCGCACTGATCTCAGTTTTGTGGGTCACTTTTTTGGGTTGCCCACTGGACTGTAAACCCTACAAGAGCAAGGAGAGTGTTTTCCTCAATTTCATCCTCCCACCCCAGGCCCCCAGATCTTTCCTCAGTGTCCACTTCCCTGGAGACCTTCAGATGATGTTTAATGACCGCACGCATAGAGGCCACTTGAAAGTCTTTCTGGAGAAGGTCCCCTCTTCTTGAAGGAAAAACCCAACCGGACTTGAGGAACGCTTCCCAAGAAGCGGAGGCTTGAAGTCGGGAACAAAGCAACCCATAATTACCCTGGGCTCTGGAGAGGGCTCTCTCCCAGAAACCCACAGACTAGTTCGGGCTGGCTCGGTCCCCTGGTGATTCAAGATCGCCAAACAAGGCAGTCCCTCCTGCAGCATCTCTGGGGTCCCTCCTCGCACTAAGTGACATGATCCCGAGCATGACCAGGCTGCCATCCCACCTGCTCATCTGCTGACGGGTCCCTTTCTTTTTCCAGGAGCCTCCACTCGGGGTTGTTGGTTCCTTTGCAGGGAACCCCTGGCCTGTTTAACAAAAACCTGATCAGGTGTTACAGACAAGGCATTATTATTCTTCCTGGGGCACTCTGCTTCCCTATGAAGACGCAGTGGGATGGTGCGCATGAGTGAATGTCTAGGCATAAGGCAGGCGGTGGGATCGACATCTGGCCAGTGGCGAGGGCTCTTTAGAGACAAGCCTTCCCTGCAGCCCCCTCTCCCCACCCGCCCATCCCATGGCACAGGCAAGAGCTGTGAGGACGGCTAGACGCTGGCAGATGGGCGGGGGAGAGTTAACGTCGGTGGAATATCCTGAGGGTGGGACCCGAGCTCCTCACTCCTCATTCCACGGTTTCTTTTATCTGGTATTTCTGGGCAAGACAATGAGCAAACAGACTGGAAAGTTACAGGCCAGCTTTGCCGATCCCTGCCAAAAATGCAGCAAAGGAAGCTGGAGGGAGACTCAAGCCTCTCTTTAATTTCCTCTCCGCTTGGCTTCGCATCCGCGCCATCTGCCCTGGGGCTCTCGCTCCAAACAAGTGCTGCTTCCCATCCCAGATGTGTGGGGGACCCCTCACCCACCCGAGTCCGTCCTGACGGGTGCGCTGGCCACATTTGGGAAGGCCCTGACCCTTCCTTGAACAGCGAGGACACTTAGAAGCGAGACATCCAGCAGGAAGTCTGGTTCCCAGGCCCCGCTGGAGAGCGGTGTGTGGGTCTCTCCCTCCAGGCCAGAGTCAGGACCCAACTGGAAGCAAAACGGGGACAGTAGTAGGTGGAAGAGGGCCTCCAAGTTCCCCGCTTCCCCAAGAGAGGAGTGCCCCCCACCAGAGCCAGCCTGACCTCTGCTGAGCATGTGCTACATGCGTGTGCATGCGCATGTACGACAAATGCAGGAAAGCGCCGAAGAGGGGAAGAGGGGAGATCAGGATTGAAATCCTGCCTCTGGGTATGTTATTCAACCACCCTGAGCCTCCATTTCCTTTACACACCGGGGCGATGGGCAGGGTTGTGGCGAGGACGACATAAGATGGGGCTTCGGCGATGGCAGTGGTCGGCAAACTCATGAGCCAGCAGAGCCAAATGTCAACAGTGCCACCACGGACATTTCTTTGGAGAGCCACATTTTTTCAACGTAAACCTCTTCTAACGCCACTTCTTCAACATAGACTCTCGCAGGCTGTGGTATTTTGTGGAAGAGCCACATTCAAAGGGCCAGAGCCGCATGTGGCTCGCAAGCCATGGTTTGCCGACCACTGTGCGATGGGACTCGCCCTCTGTAAGTGTTCATTCCTCCCCAGGTCCCGGGAACCCGCTGTCATTAAGATGACAGCTCTGCCATCAACTAGCCCTGTGACCTGAGGCAAGTCCCTTACTCTCCTGGGCTTTCTGGAAGCTTCCTCACCTTGAAGAGCACTGTGCTGTGCATCCGAGCCACCTGGAGGGCTTGTAAATGAGGGAGACTGGGCCCCCTCCCCAGAGCGTTCTATGGAGCCGAACCGGGGAATGTGCATTTCTTTTTTATATATATATTTTTTTTATTGATTTTTTTTTTTTTTTACAGAGAGGAAGGGAGAGGGATAGACAGAAACATCGATGAGAGCCTCCTGTACACCCTCTCCAGGGGATGTGCCCACAACTGAGATACATGCCCTGACCGGAATTGAACCCGGGACCCTTCAGTCCGCAGGCCGACGCTCTATCCACTGAGCCAAACCGGTTTTGGCAGAATGTGCATTTCTGATAAGTTGCCAGGTGAGGTGGATGCTGCTGGTCCCTGGACCGCTCCTCGAGAAGCTCTGCAGGAGAGGCAGTTCTGGCGGTTTTTTTAAAGTATGTTGAACCAGTCCACGTTATGTTGTTCGTGATTGTTACTTGTTTAATGTGTTCTTCTTAGGGCTACTTGCCCTTTAAATGGAATGATGTCTTGACCCCAATAAGTCTTCGGCTTCTAAATCGGGTGTCAAAAGCGCCCGGGCGTCGGTAGCCACGAAGATCAGGAGGGACAGGCGTTGAGGCCCCTCGGGCCACACAGTGTGCAGGGGTGACCTCAAAGGCAGATGGTTAGCAAAACGGCGGCCTCCCAAGTGACTCCATGGCACGCGGGGACTTGGTTAATTACCGTCTGAGGGCATGACATCTGAGGCTGAGGACTGGCCCGTGGTGGCCTGAAATCAGCCCAAGGCCAGGCCCCGTGGCTGAAGCAGGGCTGTCAGTCAGTCAGCGGTGACATCCGGGGTCCCCCCGCCTCAGCCTGGGGAGGCTGGCAGAGCCCGGGGCCTACGGCCCCAGAGGCTGTCACTCTGCATATCTACGGTTTGGGGTGTAGAACCCCTCTCTGCGACACTGTGAGACCTGTCCAGCCAGGTGGCTGAGCTCTGTAACGGCTGCTGTCACTCCGCCAGCGCTCTGGGCCTGCCTCGGGGAAGAGAGCTGCCCAGCGCCTCAATTACCGAATAATGACTCCCTCTTCCCCCACTTCCCACCCCGCCCCCACCCAGCATGGCCCGGCTCTGGTGCCCGGGCACGTGAGGAGGACGGAGACTCTTAGGTAGCAACACCTCCCATCCCCACGGCCTTCTCGACATTTCCACCTGCAAACTCGGGCACGTGAACACGGACGAAGTCTTCAGGAAAAGGTTAATGGTTCGTAGGAACAATGAAGAGAATGAAAGCGGGACTGAGATCAAGCACTCAGGGACCAAGCCTGCAACACGCCCGCGCCCCCCACTCCAACCCAGCATGGAGGTCACAGGGGGTGGGGGAAGGGTGCCTCCAGGCAAGCCCCCCTCCCTCCAAAGCCTCATCCCACAAAACGCCTGGCTTTGCTCTTGTTCACACTACAAGCATTTAGTAAGTTTACTGAAGGCTGAGCATTGGGGCTGGTGGGGGAGACCTAAAGAGGCACAAGAGGTGCCTCTTCCCCCCAAAGTTTCTAGTCTAAAAGGTCGAGACAGCCGTACAAAATTATTATCAATCAATGCAATGCAAAAAATAAGTGAAGCCGAAACCGGTTTGGCTCAGTGGATAGAGCGTCTGCCTGCAGACTGAAAGGTCCCAGATTCGATTCAGGTCAAGGGCAAGTACATTGGTTGTGGGCACATCCCCAGTAGGGGGCGTGCAGGAGGCGACTGATCGATGTCTCTCTCTTTCATCGATGTTTCTAACTTTCTAATCCTCTCCCTTCCTCTCTGTGAAAAATCAATAAAAACATATTTAAATAAATAAATAAATGCAGTGAAAAAGTAAGTGACAAGTCTGTCCATGAGCTCGGGAGAAGACGGCTGATGCTTCTTGGGAAGGAGGGATGAAGGAGAGGATGAGAGGACAAGATAAAGCAGCCCAGAGGGTGACATCTGAATTGGTCCTGAGGAATGAACAGGAGAAAGCATGTACGGGTGACATTCAAAATCTTAGTAACTGCTAAGGCCCAAGCGCAGCCTAGTTAGAACTGATGCTAGACTGGCGGTCAGCCTTACCAGGTAACGATGGCCACTTAGACATCCGAATCTGATGGGGGAGAAACAGAATATTGGGGCCAGCTGTAACTGTAAGAAATATTAATCATGTTCTGTTGCCTGTGATTGTTGTGTTCTGATTTAAAAAGGCGCAGTCTAACCTCGCTGGGAGTTGCACGTGGGGACCTGGGAGCTCACCTGGAAATGCTGGTTATCGTGAAAAGATGAACAGTCTCATTGCAGAAACCAGAATCACCAACCTTTTGAAGACCACCCTCCAGCCCTTTGCATATCACTAGCCCTTTGAAGACCCCACAGCCTTTGAATGCCTAGAGGCCTTTACAAATTTCCAACCCATATTACCTATAAACTGCCTGTTTGACATACCCTTTTGCCTACTTCCCCATGTAATCTTTTTTTATTTTAATAAAACATTTTTTATTGATTTCAGAGAGAAAGGGAGAGAGGGAGAGAGAGAGAGAGAGAGAGAGAGAGAGAGAGAGAGAAACATCAATGACCAGAGAAATTCATTGATTGGTTGGCTCCTGCACATCCTCTACTGAGGATGGAGCCCGAAACCTAGGCTTGTACCCTTGACAGGAGTCAAACCTGGGATCCTTCAGTCTGCAGGCCAACGCTCTATCCACTGAGCCAAACCAGCTAGGGCCCCATGTAATCTTTGTCCTTCTACCCAATATAAGCAGCTGGCTTATGGGGAGAGGCAGAGCAGATGTTTGTGGATGAGCTGCTGCTCTCCCATACTGCCGGCAGCATTGGAATAAATGTTCATATGATTTCAACCCTGTCTCATATATGATTTCACCCCGTCTCTGCTTAATTGGCTCAAGTAGTGACAGGCAGCACAGACCCACTGATTGTCCAGTTACACATCTACTTCTGCTCCCTTCCCAAACCCTATCAGAATGACAGTTTTAAAAAATTAAGTATAAAAGTATACAAGGATGAGAAGAACTGGAGGGGAGACAAATGTAAAAGAATTTTGGAAGCTGGAAATCAGAAGGACAACTGGTGAATGGCTTGAGCATCCTCCTCAGCACTCCCCCACCCCCACAAACAACAACAACAACAACGAATTATAAGCCAGCAATGGAAGAAGTGAAAACCAGCCCAATTTATACGTTAAAACCCTCTTAACAGCTCAGAAAATGGCGGTACCAGTCCTCTTGAAAGCAAGAGAGAAGGGGAGAGGCAGAACATAGGGAAGGCTGGCTGGCAATCTGTTTAGGAAGCAGTTAGATCCCCAGGTTCTTTCCCTCACTAGCGTCTGCCCCTTGCGCAGCCCAGTAGATGATGGAGGTTTGTACTATGAAATAAAGGTTTTCTGAGAGACACCAGGCAGAATGGAGAAGAGACCTACCTTGCTGAAGACAGGGGAATGAAAGAGCATTCATTGGCATTCTGGCTACAGAGGCTCCTGGGCGCACAGAGCATCAGTCCTCAGGACCACACCCTCCAGCCAGAGCCAGAATGAGCCTTCTCTGAGGGCCCCCGCCTAACTAAGGAGAAAGACTTCACCACACGTAAGACTCCACAAGAAAGAGGCCCGGCCAGCTCGCTCATCCCCCAAGGAAGCCCATGGTCATCAAATCCCGCCTGCACTGAGATCCTTAAATATGTGTAAACAAGAATAACCAGACAACTGAAGAAAGCATCAACATTGAATAATAAACACCAAAACAAACAAACTGGAAGAAACAGAGACTGTGTGAGAAGAAGAAAAGTTAAAAACCTTACATGATTAATTTCTGTAGACAGATAGCGTTACAATCATAAAAGAGGATGTTATCAAAAGGGACATTTAGAGAAAAAAGATAATTCTTATAAATTAGGAAATAACAAATGAAATATCAACAGAGGATTGGAAGGTAAAGTTGAGGAAATGTCCCAGAAAGGAAAGCAAAAAGAAGAGATGGGAAACTAGAGAATCCGTCCAGAAGGTCTACTAGTCAAATAAGAGTCTTAGAAAGAGGGAAGAGGAGGGGAAACATAAATAAGAAAAGTAAATTATCTATAAGACCAAGAAAATGCAGAGACTGGACAAAAATCATACACCGATGGATGAGGACAATGCGGGGGAGGAGTTAAGGGCAGAGGGAGGGGTAGGAACCGGTGGAGGGAAGCTACGGGAGGAAAAAAGAGAAACAATTGTAATAATCTGAACAATAAAGATTTATTAAATAAAAAAAGAACAAAACATGTTCATGGATTGGAAGACTCAATATTAAGATGTCAGTTCTTACCAACTTTATGTACAGATTCAACACAATGTCAGTCAAAATTCTAGAAAACTATTTTATAGATATTGACAAACTCATCCTAAAGTTTATATTTTTAAAAAAGCAAAAGACCCAGAATAACCCAACACAATTCAGAAGAACAAAGGTGAAGGAATCACACTAGCCAATTTCCAAACTTACCCAAAGGCTACAGTAGTCAAGACAGGATGGCGTTAGTGTAAACACAGACACGTAGGTCGATATAATAGAATAGAGAATTCAGAAAGAGGCCCACACAAATGTAGTAGATTGATCTTTGACACAGGAGCAAAGGCAACTTAATGAAGAATGGGTAGTCTTATAAATAAATGACGCTGCAACTATTGGATATATATATACATATATACATACATATGTGTGTGTGTGTGTGTGTATGTGTATAGTATAGTATAGTTGCAGCATCATTTGTTTACATGTATAGATAGATAGGTAAATAGATAGATAGGTAGATAGATAGATAGATACAGATATATAGAGATATATCTTAATATATTATATATATGTATACACACACACACACACACATATATATGTGTGTGTGTGTGTATATATATATATATATGTATATATATATATATATATATATATATAAATAATCCAACTAGACACAGACTTTACATCTTACACAAAAAATCAAAATGGACTATAGACTTAAATGCAAAATGTGACTCCATAAAACTTCTTGATGAAAACATAGTCAATTATCTTAATGAACTTGAATTTGCTAATGAGTTTTCAAATACAACCCCAGCCAAGTTGCTGTAGCTCAGAGACATTAGGGGAACACTAAGGAAATCTGAATAGAGAATGGAATTTAGTAAATGATAATATATCCATATTGGTTAATTTATTGTGAGAAATGTATCATACTAACATAAAAAGTTCAAAATAGGGACAACTAGGTGTTGGGAATATCAGAACTCTGTATGGATAGAGAGAAAGCATGTTGCAGATACAAAGAGAGGTTTCTGAGTGAAGGAACATATGAACATTTTGAAAAGAGATACAGACAATGGTAGGAATTTGGGTATTAAATTAGTAATAAGAAACTGAAATCATAAACAAGTGAAAAATAATAAAATGATCAACTCTAGGGAAAAACATCTAGGAGATACTAGATGGTTCATCTGGAGAGAGCATGTACATAGTCATAACAAGGTAAATATTAAATATGTATCTCACAAAAATGATGACATAAATATACTGGGAGGATAAAAAGGATGATGTGTCCGTCCGATTTTGCTAGTTTGTGTTGCAGTAACCAAAGAAATCTCAATGGCTTACAAGAGTAAGACTTCTCACACATGTAACATTGCAGCAAGTTTTGGTCCGCTGTGGCTACACAACATGTCTCCTTTACTCTAGGATCTATGCTAAAGGATCCCACTCTTTGGGACATGTCCAGTTTCTTGGCAGAGGAAACAGAGTAACTCACCCAGGCATGCAGACTCTAAAGCTTCTGATCAAAGGAGGCATACATTACTCCCACACACATTCCACTGACCACGGTAATCACATGGCTAAGCTCAATGTCAATTATATTATTCCTCCCATAGGGATGCTTGTCACATGATCATGTAAGCCAGCATATTATCCATTTACAGAGAAGGAATGATTCCACTGAAAACATAATGCAACTGATGAGAATATATATATATATGTGTGTGTGTGTGTGTGTGTGTGTGTGTGTGTGTGTGTGTGTTATAGTGCAGAGTAGAGGGGTAGGTTCGGCAACAGAGAGCTAGATTTTCATCTTCCACTGGTAGGAAGCCAATAGAGAATGCCTAGAACTGAAAAACCCAAGAAGTCGCCATTTCTGCATGCTATTTAGAAGCATGAGCATAAGTATATAATTCAGGAGGAAGAACTAAAAATAATCGCCTCTAGAGATGAGAAAATGGGGTGGGAGAGCAGGGAACTATTATTTTTTAAAATATATTTGTATAACCATTGAGTAAAAAATAAAAAGATGACAAATAACAATGAGGCAAGCAGCTCTTCACTGCTAAACTTCACCGTGCTGCAGTTACTTTTCCCCCTGTTTGTGATGGGAAGAGAGAATATAAATCTCTTTACTTTCAAACAAAGAAACTGAAATTGTTGACAGCTACTATTATACTAACGCCCCTTCAAAACCCCTACCTGGTGTCAGACATCCTCAGGAATGACACTTCTTCCCACGTAAGTGAGACCTAAATATCCTTTACTTTCTTTCAGTCAACTCTGTATTATCTAAGCCACAAAGAAGGGGAATAACTGAGAAACCCAGGCCGGAATATAACTCAGAAGTCACTTCCATGACTTGAGAATGCATCCTTGTTACTGCTGTGCAGAACATTTGCCCTACTAAATATGCATAGCTCCAGCTAACATTTTTTTTTTTGCCTAAACATGGAGAAGGTTATAGGAGAAACCATACTAAAAGCCTTCACAATAACAGAGCTTTGGAAATAAAAATCTGCCTAAAATGATAAAACACGAACAACTACTCAGAATTAGCCTTCTTCCCCTCTCCCCTTATACTCTCAAGTTATATTCAGCTTCTTGAAAGATATAAGAATAGGAGGCAAGCTAAACACTGTGATCACTGTTTAATAGGAACTGAAATTTGGCCCAATATTTGCTTAGCTAGGTCAGATATGAACTTTCATTTACAGACATTACATCACAATTGGTTTCTATAACATAATCAAGACTGGATATAAGAGCATGTTGGTCTCAAAAGACCATGGTCAATTGTCAGCTTGTCAGTAGTCCTCATACTCCCCCAGTTATGGGCTCAGGTCAATATAGATTTGCCTTCATTAATAATTCCAAAACAAAAACTTTTATAGGAAACTAATTCAATTACAATCTTTTTAAAACCTATAGGGTCCTGGCCAACATGGCTCAATTGGTTGGGGATCACCATCCCATGCACTGAGAGGCATTAGTTTGATTCCTGGTGGGGCACATGCCCAGGTTGTGGGTTCAATGCCCGGTGGGGAGTTGTGGGAGGGGGGACCATTGGGGGACGTGCAGGAGGCAGCCCATCGATGTTACACTCTCACATTGATGTTTCGCTCTTCTCCCTTTCTCTCTAAAAGTCAATCTACTATTTTTAAAAAAATTAAAACCAATAGGGCTTAAAAAGAAGAGAATACTACATTGCATTTCTTTTTTATATTTTTTTATGTTTGAATTATATAAAATTTTTAAATATATATACATTCATTCTTAAGCACCAAAAAGGGGGTGGAGAGTAAGAAAGGCATACAAGAGTTTAGCGTGGCCGAGACTGGTTTGGCTCAATGGATAGAGTGTTGGCCTGCAAACTGAGGGGTCCCGGGTTCGAGTCCAGTTGGGGGCATGTACCTTGCTTTCGGGCACATCTCCACTGTAGGGTGTGCAGGAGGCGGCTGACCGATGTCTCTCTCTCATCGATGTTTCTGACTTTCTATCCCTCTCCCTTCCTCTCTGTGAAAAATCAATAAAATATATCTTTTTAACAAAAGAGTTTAGCGTGTTGTAAGAACAGTAAACAGGTGAGTATCCGCAGAGTTGCGGGGTCTGGGCGAGGCTGAGCATTCTGGGAGCCAGGCTTGCAAAGGCCTCGTGCTGTGATGAAGGCGCTGGACTTTTAGCTCAGATATTGGGAAGATCATCCTGGGAGCTGAATAATCTTAGAGGTGAGAACTAGCAGGGAGGGAGGATCTGTTAGTGTCCTCAGTCCTTTTGCACTCTCTCTTTTTAAATCACAAGAGCCTGAACTAGAGCAGGAAACATGGGGTGACATCATAAGATACAGTAGAATCCACAAGATTCGGGGACTGCTTTAAAGAGAGAGATGAAGGGAAGAAGAATAGAAATAGAAAGCAAGGCTTGATGTGGGTTAGCTTGGGGGTTAGCCCCACCCCGGGGCAAGTTCACCCAGAGCCTCAGACCTAGTGGAAGGCACCTTCTCTTTGTCTCAGTCTGATGAGGTGGCAGACAAATTGCCTGCACTGGGAGCAGTTAGCCTGCCCCCAAGCTCCCTCCATGCTGGACCTGGGTTGAAAACATCATGGGTGAGGAGGCTCGCTCCTGCTCCCTGTCCCCACATCCCTCGGAAGAGAAGCATTGGAGAGTGGAGGGTGTGGTCAGGAAGCTGGGGAAATCAGGGTGCTCGAAGCAACCTCACATCCTAGCCGCCATATCAAAAGCCCCCACACCCCACGCCCAATGGGACTGCTACAAGATCACAAAGTTGAGGTGAGCTGCGGTGAACCTAACATTATATTTTGTAGGCATTTTATTCAGTGTTTACTACTTTCAAGTTGTAGGCAATATTTTTCTTTTCGGGTCTCAAGTGCTTTGATAAGCCTTGGAGACATCCATAGACCCTACTCATACCCACAATGCCCTGCCGGGTATGGCAGATGGAAGCCACTGACAACCTCTGGTGAGGCTGAGGGGAGTCGCTGAATTAGAGCACCCTGACTGGGCAGCTCAGCCTGGCCCTGGTTTGGCAGCGTCCGGTAATTACGGATCCCAGCTTGGGGAATGGCCAGAGATGGTCCCCTACAAAGTCACCGCAATTCCAAAAGCAGGCACTCTTATCCAAGGGGTCACATGACATACAGAAGCAGGCCTACGCAGAAAGCAGTCACCACTTGGAGTGGAAGGTCAAAGGGCAGCGATGGATGGCTTTACAGAAGCAACTGAAGCATACAAAAGTCCCATAACCTCCTCTAGCCAGCAGTGCAGACACACACAGGAAACCCTCGATATGTGCAGTCGCGATTTGCGGTTTGAAGCATGTACAGCACTGCCTGCTCCCCGCTCCTCACCAGCCCACACGGTTATGCTGCAGGCAGCCCATGTGGCAGACACACGGCCCATGTGTCTCTACAAACTTCCCTCACAGCGGCCTTTCAGCTGCCCTGATTCCATGACCAAGAGATTCTCGCCCCGCCCCCGAAAACACACTCTTTTTTTTAACCCCTTATGGTTGAGGCACAGCATGATATGATGCTTGAACCAGAAGGCAAGGATCTTAGAGACCTAACCGCCACTTGCATTTGACTCTTCATGTGTTATTGCTCCTACTCCAGGCCCCATCTTGTTTGATTGAAAAGGGAGGGGGTTCGTCTCCTGGTCAACACACTGTAGACTGAACTCTGATTGAGAAGGCCTCCTCATCTGCCCCCAGAGGGTATGCTGTCAATAAACCCTGTCTCCCCACCCCCACCACCACCACCACCAATTGCAAGAATCTTCTAGGCGAGATGTTGCAAGGTAGGAAGAAGAGATGGAAGGAAGAGCAAAGCTGAGTGTCCACTGGGGTAGAACATGCATGAAACCAACATCCAGGTGAACTTGGATTCAGACCCCGTTCCTCCCACCCCTTTGACAACTCCTGACCCTTACCAGTGGGCGTGAACAGAGAGGCACTGGTGCCTCCCCAAAGTGGGGGTGCAGTCTAAGCTACAGGGGCTAGTTGTACCCACAATCACCCTATTTCCCAAACCACAAACCAAAGCTGTCCTGGAAAATCAAGGTCACAGACTAGCAGGAAATGTACAAAAGAGCCTTGAGCGTACGGTGATGGGATGCAGCCTGTGTACAGATATGCTGGAGAATGAAAGTGGTACCCTGAATAAATCCGCATCACCCAGGCTCTGCGAGGACTCTTGTGGAAGATGCAGAGTCCGGCCACCAAAATAAGTGAAAAAAGATTCCAGCCTTGTCCTGCCTCATCTCAAAGTCTGTCATCAGACACCATGTGAGAACCTACAGAAACGCTCCTCCACGCGCCCTTTGTCTCTGACCCAGACCACCACCCCTCTCCGGAGCCTCTCCTTTGCCAGATCTCCTCACTCTTCCCGGTGCCCAGCCTGCAGCTTCTCCATTCTCTCTCGCCTTTCCCAGCCCACAGTGCGGGGGAGCAATTTGTTCCAGGGGGTGATTCAGGAAGTCTTCTCAGAGTGGGAGGCCTCTATGGTGAGTGTTTGAAGAGGAGTTGGATTTTCATAGAGAAGCAAAGGACATCCTGAGTGGAGGGAATATAATGAGCCAGCCCGGGACAGAGAATGAAATGTCCTACCATTTTTAGGACAGCAAAGGAGGAAGTAGGGTCAGCATATGCAAAGACGCAGAGATGAGAGACCAAAGAGTCTGGTCAAGAGTGGATCTGGAATCCTAACCACTGAGCAGTAGTTAGAGTATCGTCCCAATCCCCAAAGGGTTGTGGGTTCCATTCCTGGTTAAGGGCACATATCTGGGTTGCAGATTCGATCTCCAGCCCCAGTTGAGGCACATGTGGGAGGCAACCAATCGATGAGTCTCTCTCACATCGATGTTCCTCTCTCTCTCTTTCTCTTTCTCTCTCTCTCTCTCACACACACACACACAACTCCCTTCCACTGTCTGAAAATCAATGAAAAAAATATCCTCTAATGAGGATTAATAAAAAATGAGAGAGTGCGGCCGGGGGCGGGGGGAGGATTTGGAGGTCAGAACTCTGGACTCCTAGGAGGCCTTTGGTAGAAAAGTATGGTGTACCAAACAGCATTCCAGGAACACCCACTAGGAGAATTAGAGAGGAAGGAACCATTAAACAATATACTGCATCTCCCTACCAGCCAGCCTCCATTTTAACAGATGCTCAAACTAAGGGGGTTTTCTTTCTAAGTAGGGAGGTGAAACGAAGACAAATGAAAGCTTGGTCACCTGAAATCCACAGGTAACTCTCAGGTCTGAGGGCAGCATCACTTATGGCCAGCTGCCTCCTCCAACCAATCTCTTCCCTGTTCTGTAAGCTGCAAAGACAGATGAGTCTGACCTTGATGTTTCTGCATCTATCTCCCCTCCAGCCAGAGAAGGAAGCAGTGAGATGGGCTGGAGAAGAGAGGGCCTCGTCCCCAGTTTCCAGGACACAAACAAGCCAGGAACTTGGTCAGAGGCGGCAAACCCGCAGGTAAAGGGATATAAACAGGACCCCTTGGCAAAGGGAGACAGAAAGCATGGTTTTCACCCTGAATACTGGTCGAATTAGCGATGGGCCCTGTTTTATAAGACTGTTGCTTCCTTCCAATCGAAATCCCAACCACACCTCAAGACCCACCTCCACCACCAAGTCGCCCTCATTATCCCGCTCCCCCTGCTGTCCCTCCCTGAACAGCTACAATACCCAACCGTGTGCCACCCAATTCCGATGCCAGCCTGTATCTTTTTCCTCTCGTTTTCATGGACATTCATGTCTTCTCGCCAGTGTGGGGATATATCCCTCAAGGTCAGGTATTGTGTTTTGTATTGTCACACAGACTTCCCCACCGCACCGAGTAGTATCATAGAGAGAGAGTGGAATACACTGTTTCCGAGTAACTGACTTTTTTAAGCGTTTGTAAAACATAGCAGTGCTCGTATCACTTTCTTTTCTATAACGGGAGATCCGTGAGAGAAGCTGGCTTTAGCAAACTGGTTTAAAAATACCTTATTTCCTTTAGACTGGCAAGTACTAATATCTCAGAAGTTGGAGCTGGAAGAGAGACATTTGGGCAACTCAGCTCGTCTCCCATGGAAGCGATTGGCGTAACTGATCTACAACAAGTGGAGCTAAAAGGATGGGTTAGAAGGCCCCATGGGCACCTAAAAACTGTGTTCTCCTAGAGTGCAAACATCGCGCTCTCTCGTGTTGTTGACAAGGTTAATTTGGCCTCCCCCCGGCCTCTGGTCTTTATTTGGACCAAGTAACACTTCAGCCCAATCCTGTGAGAGTCATCACACTCTCTAGATCATTGCCCTGCAGCCTGGGTTAATGCGCAGGCTGTAGGCTGGGAGTAGCAGGTAACTTCGCATGCTGCAAAATCCCATTTGTCATTTATTCCTGGAAGGACGCTCTGTGCCCTTTCACCGTGTGTGTGTGTGTGTGTGTGTGTGTGTGTGTGTGTGTGTGGTGAGCCAGCCTGTAGGCCCTGTGAGCATTGAGGGCCTGTGCACCTCTGTAGATTGGGTGGCAGAAAAGCAGGGCGAACACAGTAGGCCTCGGAGACAAATAGAAAGACGTGGATCCAGCTCCTAATGCTGAAACGTCCGAGCTTTGTGCCCCTGAGCCAGGCTGCGTTTTCTTGCCTCTAACGGGTTTTGGCCTGGCTCGGGGGAAACACCAGTAAATGGCAGTGAGTGCCAGTCGTGCCCCCGGGTATTCTCGTGAGCTGACGCCCAGCCTCACCTCCATCGAGGCCACCCCGGTCCAAACCGGAGTCTGACGACGCTTGCTGGAGCCACATTCACAGGCAATGAGGTTCTCTCCCGATGAAAATGGAAGAACTGGGACCACACTGACAAGGAGAGAGCTCAGAGGAACAGCAAGCAACCATGCTTCTTACACACGATTGCATCTGCAGAGCCCAGCACAGTGCCTGACACTCAGAGGGCACTTGCTACACATTTGCGACTGGATGATTCAGTTAATGAATTCTCTATTCATCTACTTGCAGGTTTCCCTAGACTCCCTTCTCCACATCAGGAAATGCTCTATGCTTAACGAGCTGGAGTCAGACAATTTCCAACCGGAAAACATTTCTAATCTATTTAAAGATCCCCTCACTGATATTAGATGAAACTATGGGCCTCCACAGGAAGAGACAAGGGCTGGATTGGACACTTCCTTAAAAGAGACTCTACTGGGTTGTCCAAAGACATGAGTGCTCTTTTCTGTATTAATTAAAACCCTAACTACAAAATTAATTAAATGTTCCTAACTACAAAAGTAATATAATTTCAAATAAAAAAACTGGTAAACACATACCGGCTAAAACAAGAAAAGTTTAATCTAAAAATATTTTAACGTTCATTATTTCAGAATTTTTCCACACGGATACGTTTTTATCAAAATAGAAACATACCCTTTTTGCTTAGTAATTTATGTTGATCATGTTTCCAAAGTATTACCTATTCTCCATAAGATTTGTTTTTTCTTAACCTGGAAAAACAGATTAGTCTTTTTTAACACACACACACACACACACACACACACACACAATAAAAGTAAATATATGCTTTAAAAAATTCAAACACTAACCAAGAGTAATAAATAAAATGCAAAGTAGAAGCTCCTCCCACTATTATGCCCCGTCTCAGCCTAACAGGCAACATGGAGAGGCCACTTTTTAATAAATGCTGATTATTTAACAACTGTAATCACACACTAATTTGAAAAGACATATACACCTCTATATTAATTGTAGCATCATTTACAATAGTCAAGATATGATCACACACACACACACACACACACACACACACACACTAAAATATTACACAGCAACAAAAAAGGATGAAGTCTTGCCATTTGCAACAACACGAATGGACCTGGATGGAATTATTTTAAGTGAAATAAGTCAGAGAGAGAGAGAGGCAAATACCTTACAATGTCACTTACATGTAGAAATTTTTTTTTAAAAAAAAAGGAACAAAAAACAAAACAGATTCATAAATATAAAGAATAAACTGATGATTGCCAGAGGGGAGTGGGATGGGGATGGGTGAAAAGGTGAGAGGGAATAAGAGGTAAACTTCCAGTTATAAAATAAATAAGTCATGGCAATGTAATGTGCAGCCCAGGGAATATAGTCAGTAATATCGTAATAACTTTGTATGATGACAGATGGTTACTAGACATACCTTGGTGACCACATCACAAGGTGCATAAATGTCAAATCACTATGTTGTACACCTAAAACTAACATAGTACTGTATGTCAACTATATTTTAATTTTTAAAAGTTATAATCAGAGCGTATCAGCCACCTGCTTAAAAACTCCCAACAGCTTCATATTCAGAGCGGGTGCCAGGCCCACCCAGCACTGCCCTTTCTGAGCCTCCACTTCTCCAGGCCCTGAGTCTGCCATCCACCCACCTCCCTCCCACCCGCCTGTCTCCCAAAGAGACTGCCTCTTCCTGTCTATATTTTCATTGATTTCAGAGAGGAAGGGAGAGAAACATCTATATTTTCATTGATTTCAGAGAGGGAGAGATAGAAACATCAATGATGAGAGAGAACCATTGATCTACTGCCTCCTGCAACCCACATTGGGGATCGAGCCTGCAACCCAGGCATGTGCCCTCACCTGGAATCCAACTGTGACCTCTTGGTTCATAGATCGATGTTCAACCGCTGAGGCATGCCAGTGGGGGGAGCCTGCCTCTTTAATCTCTCTGGGTTTTGCTTTGTCTCTTGAAGCACTTGTAATTAAGTTTTATTAGAAATGCATGGAGATATTTTTCGCTTAAAATGTTACAATGCAAAGGATGTCAAATTTATTGGATTTTTGATATGCAATTCAGTCAACTGTACCTTCGACACAATCTTAAAATTCTTTTGTTAAACTGTGTTTGGTATTAATCAGACGTGATTTGACAAATTAGCATCTTCCCCCAAACAATACATCATCAGTATTCTGACCTTCAGCTGCTATGGATCGGTCATGGCTTAGCACAACCCTCACTCCTTCTAGAGCTGTAATCCTCCTTCTGGAGAGTTCATTGGACTCTCCGAAGAGGTTCCATGGCCCAGGGACCCCCAGGTAGGTCATGCTACAGTTGATTCCTGCAGTATTTCCCGGCATGCATTGCATCTGAAGCCTTCTCTATGCTTCAGCTATTTCCTTCTCCCTACACAGCTGTAATCTGTGATGGGGTAGAAGAGACTTCAGCTTGGCATGCTATTTTTCTGAACTTAAGAAACAACAAAACTCCGGATGACTGTTTTTAAAATTCAGATGCCTTATACCTACGAGCCTTAAAAAAAAAATCTAAGTTTCTTTTCTCCCTGCTGCTCCATTTTGTTTGGTCACATCAAGCACCGCCAATGGGAAGTTCTCTAAGGACCGGTGAGAGGTGGGGTGTGGGTGGCTGGGTTTTCTGGTGACGTTACCTTGAAAGAGCGATTTCCAAAGAGCTCCCTGCCTTGTCAGAGCTGAGGTAACCGAGAGGCGGATGACTGATGCCAGAGGTGGAGGCAAGGGGTGGGAAGCGAGGGACCCAGGCCGGGGGAAGAGGAGATGCCGAGGGTCCATTTACTTTGACAAATCTTTTCTCTTTAATCGTCTGTAATGAGGCCATCCACACTGTGCCGTGTGCATGATCTATTTTCTAAGGAATGACGTCTGGGGAACAGGCAGCATAACTCAGCTCCCAGCTATTAACTCTACTTAAGAGTAGGGTAAAGCCAGAGGTAGGTGTGTGTGTGTGTGTGTGTGTGTGTGTGTGTGTGTGTGAGAGAGAGAGAGAGAAAACTATAGGGCTGGTACATTAGCAGGGGCAAAAATCAGCCCCAGGTTCTACGACTACAATGAGATTTAGAACCTCCAAGTACAGTGACTACATTTTTCTGCAGGAATCTTTACAGCGATTGGAAATTATGAACCTATAATATGCAAATGCACGGGGCTAAGAAATACACATTCTTGGCAGAGACTGAAGACGTTATAATGTGTGCTGTAAATGGCACCGCGCGTGTGTATAAGATCAGCGCGCACATACTAACTGGTCGATTATCCCCTCTAAAACCACACATAAATTCTCCTGAAAGGAATTGGAATTTCGCACGCATCCGAAGAATGAACAGACTCTTAATGCGCTGTGTGTGTGTGTGTGTGTGTGTGTGAAGGATGCCGTGTTCAAAACAACAACAGAACGGGTCACTAGCTGAGAGCGCTTTCTGAGGCTCGAGCGTGACCACAGAGGGCTGGGCGGATAGTTTCCTGTGGAACAGGATCATTGTAATATCAGTAAGAGCCGATCAGATGGAGTGCTGGGCTCTGTGACAGTCACTGTGCGGAGC